>JAKTTQ010000001.1:202987-268100 GCA_030581555.1 [Candida] argentea
CCCCATGTTGAAATACGCCTCTAGACCCACGCCCCCAATGAGACGTGCATTTACCGGGAATTTGGAACCGTCCACCCAAAATGTTTGCGCCGTTTAATAATAGCACCGAGATAGCAACTAGAATGGTGAGTAATGTCTCGATGTATCACCGAGGTTCAACACTAACAACTATAGGCTGAGAAATTATCAGAGCAGCAAATTGCCGAATTCAAAGAGGCGTTCTCATTGTTTGACAAGGACAGTGATGGCAAAATCACAACCAAGGAATTGGGCACCGTCATGCGCTCGTTGGGCCAGAACCCTTCGGAGTCAGAATTAACCGATATGATCAACGAAGTCGATGTCAACAGTGATGGTCTGATTGATTTCCCTGAATTTTTGACAATGATGGCAAGAAAAATGAAGGACACCGACTCGGAGGCTGAAATCGCAGAGGCTTTCAAGGTCTTTGATCGCAATGGTGACGGTAAAATCAGTGCTGCCGAGTTGAGGCATGTGTTAACCTCTATTGGCGAGAAGTTATCTGATGCCGATGTTGATCAAATGATCAGAGAGGCCGACACCAACAACGATGGAGAGATTGACATTCAAGAATTCACCCAATTGTTGACCGCCAAGTAGATAGCATAACTGTTTGCACTTTTATGGAACGCATATGTTTATCACGAAGGATGCTCGTCAGATTAGAACTGATCGATGTGGCAAAGTAGTTGACCATTGCTAGAAACATGGTGGGCACTCTTGACGAGACTATCCCCGACGTAAAGGTTATGAGCCGCTATAGGTATCAGGCCCGGATCTCTACATGAAAAATACGTATTGTATCGATAGCTCAGCATAAAAGTATTGTAGGACCACACATAAATTCTCGCCACCTCTAAAGGCAGATCAAATAGCGACGTTAGAGAGGTGACAGGAAATTCACGTAGCAATTTACCAGTGCTGTCAAGGCACATACTCAAGACGTTCGTAGGAAAAATTCCGCGCCTTTCCAATAGTTAAGGCTGGAGATCTTTATTTTGACTTTGATCGCAGGTTTAATCGGCTGCTTCACGTATAGAAGCAATAACGTACAAGATCTGGCTACTCAGTTCCGAAAAAGACGGTTGCATACAATTCTCTTGCCATGCCTAACGATCATGCCGCACCAAACAAGAAAGGCCAAATCGAATCCGACAACGATTTGGTTCGAGCGCGAGCGCGGCTAGCCCGCTTCTCAAAATCACCGACTAAAGGCACTTCCCCACAGTATGGACTCGTAAGCAAAGGCGGGGACGCCCGGCTTCAATCAAGTGCAAGGGAACGGGAGCGGTATTTTGACCATATTATTCGCTGCTTCATTGACTATTGTAATATTGATAGTCTGAGTGCTGCTCTCAGGCAATTTGTTGATGAGAGCATAACATCAAACTTCTTGAAGAATTCCGACTCTGCAAGAGAGACTATACCTCTGAAGCCTCAGCCTATTCAATCCATCCTTTTATCTCTCCGCAAGCTTCGAGAATCCCTCCTCAGTTGCGAGCGAGATACCTTCACGAAAAAGGTCTACTTGCTATCAATTCGAATAGCAGCCAACATAGGCCACTATGAGACCTATATTCCTAGCATTCTCTACTTATTACAAAGCCCAAGGAGTTTGAGCAAGCAAGAGTTGACAGAAATAGTACTGCTCTTGGCTCTCCACCAAGCCCATTACACCGACGCAAATTCCGAGGCACTAGCTACCCTTTACAAGTACTCAACAGATAACAGGGATTGGAAGGCTAATAAAACTTTTGCCATCATTCAAGCGTATATCCACAAGGACTACTATGCATGGATATCTCTATATAATTCAGAGACTGACAGTTGCAAGCATCGAATGATGCAGTTCGGCGAGTCAAAAATCTTAACGCAGATGGCCGTGGTCTTTACTCAATCATACTTCTCTATTCTGCTCCCCGCCTTCGAAGAGACGTTTTTACCTGATGATATGGTAGCCACTAGCTTCATAAAAAATGTTAAGGAAGCGTCCTCGTGGCAAATCGATGACACGACTTTGGTGTTTCGACAGAGAGCGGGCGCGACAAGTGTAGTCAAGATGTCATCAAAGAAGGACGCTGCATGCAACGAATCTCGCGATAACGACATCGACTTGAAGGGTCCTACGAAAAAGGATTCGATGAAAAAGAACTCGCCCAGAAAGGACCCGGGAAGAAAGGATCTTGCACGGAAGGAATCAGTAAAGAAGCATATGATGGGAAAGTAACCGACAAGGAAGGAACTGACAAAGCGGGAGTCGGTAAGGATATGTCACGAAAAAGGAAGTGATGAAAAAGGATACATTGATATATAAGAAAAGATTAGTCAACGAAGCAGTCGGCGAGGAAGATTCTGATCAGACAGTCATTGGTGTTTCAAGAGTCTAGAAGTGCGCGCTTATAGCGGAAGAGCTAAAGAAGCAGTGTTTTGTTATGATTAACCCACTTGCATACGACATTTGCAAATTTGCCTCCAACGGAGTCAGTTTCATTGCTGAAAAACTATCCAAGCAATCATCGTCCCTGGAAAAATCGGATGAAAGCGAGCCTCTATGTATACGGTGGTTTCAACCCTGTCAAACCAGGTTGAGATCACCCAAAATCTACCATGGAAGGTGCCAGGATATACATATTACTATACAGTGTGGAGGCGCAGATTCGTAGAATGCATTCGGCGTACCTCATCAATGGGTATGTGACAATAAGCTTTTAATTGCCTCCTGAGGGGATCACTGATTGTCTAACTTGTTGTAAAGCGTGTCATCGTTATGCAAGGACATTGCTAATCCTCTCTGTGTTGTTAAACTCGACGAGTGTCTCCGGATGATGGCTTGAATTTTCAACACATGTTGAACTGGCGTTGTTGACACATTTAGATACCAATGATATGTTGCGAACACAAGTTCTGATTAATAAAAAAAAGACGAAATTCGCCACTTAAAACTGAAACTCCCTATTACCGCTACTAGCTCTTACCTGAATCACAAGCCGTGTACGCGGCATTGATTTGAGCACTTCAGATCTCACACATTCGAGGGATTCGTCTACACATCCCAAGTTCATGCCTCGGACTTCCCCCGCGAAAACATCCATTCCACAGCATCAAGTCCATTTATTTCTCACGTGCGCCGCGTCTTCTCCCGCACGCCGCATCATCTTAAGCGAGACCACATTGTGATTTACGTGAAAAGGTACTATCATCAGTTCGGCAAGCCTAGTATTCTGCTTTTCAATCTAATATGACATCTCTACCGGACGTGTTACGCATTGATGACGTCTCTTCAGGAAAAATAGATCCTGTTCTCATCTTCAACGAGCTCGATCGCTTGAAGGCTGAGATCAATCTTTTGCGTGGCGATATGGCATCGTTCGTGAAGGCCATTGCCACTATCCCGCAGGGACATTCACCTACAGACTATCAGCGCGAGATATACGCTCAGCTAAAGCAACTTCAACAACACATTCAATCCTATTGCGCAGATTATAATAAGCTTCTCCCCATTATAAATCTCTCTCAGATTCGCTTAGGCCATGATGTGGAGATTGCGCCTCCTTCATCGAAAGATCCAAGTACTTCAAGTTTTGCTCAGAGCAATACACAGCCAGGTATCAATGGGAAAGGCGAACCCTCAAATGCAAAGGCTGGAGTGTCCGAATAAGCAAGCCAAGCCAACTATGAACAATTCTAGAATTCTCAAAGAATCACCACCCACCACTATACCCGATATTCAAGACTTTTACAAACACTCGATGTGATCTCACCCCGCCATTACAAAATTCACCGCCACGAGAGTTACCCTGAACTGACTCAACCTGTTACCCTGAACTGACTCAATTTTTCGCCGTCCGGATTCCCCGCGGATTATGATTGAAATTGGTGGCGCCGAAAAACTTTAAAAGGAATCAGTTTCCTCGGGACTTTTCCAACTCTTTCACTACTACACCAAATGTCTTTATTGTTGAAAGAGACCTTTGCTAGATGCAAGAAAGAGGGCCGCAAGGCTCTCGTCAATTTCATTACTGCTGGTTTCCCTACGATCGAGGATACATTGCCCATTCTCGAAGGCTTCCAGAAAGCAGGTGTTGACATCATCGAATTGGGTGTTCCCTTCTCGGATCCCATTGCAGATGGTCCTACTATACAGAAAGCAAATACCTTGGCCCTTGAAAATGGTGTCACGGTCACGATGTGTTTGGACTTGGTCAAGCAGGCCCGAGAGCGCGGCGTCACCGTCCCGATCATCTTGATGGGATACTACAATCCCATTCTCCGCTATGGCGAGGATAAGTTGGTCGCCGATGCCGCCAAGGCTGGTGTCAATGGTTTCATCGTTGTCGACTTGCCCCCTGAAGAAGCAGTCTCTTTCAGAAAGATCTGCGCACGTAACGGCTTGTCGTTCGTGCCCTTAGTCGCCCCTGTCACATCTGATGAGCGCTTGAAACTTTTGGGTAGCATTGCCGATTCGTTCATTTACGTTGTCTCAAAAATGGGTACCACCGGTGCATCTTCCCTGGTATCTCAGGGCATTGCTGATTTGTGTGCTCGGGTTCGTAAATTCGCTGGAGAAGATATCCCCCTTGCCGTAGGATTCGGCGTATCCACTAGAGACCATTTTTTGCAAGTCGGTGAGTCTGCCGATGGTGTGGTGATCGGATCCCAGATCCTTACCCTTTTGGGCGCTTCAAAGCCGGGTGAGCGCGGCGAAGTCGCTTATCAATATGGTCGCTCGATTTTGGGTGAAAACTTTGATTTCTCGGCACCCTCCTCATTCACCCACGCGCTCGCTAACGCTGAAGCTGTCGACGATGCTTCAAATTCGTTCGACGAGCAGCATACATACAAGCCCACTTTTGGCTCGTTTGGTGGCCAATACGTTCCGGAGGCAATGCACGCATGTTTGCGTGAGTTGGAAGTCGCTTTCGAAAATGCCGCAAAGGACCCAGAATTCTGGGCAGAATTCAAAGCCTTGTATCCTTACATTGGCCGCCCATCATCTTTCCATAAGGCTGCCCGTTTGTCGGAACACGCCGGCGGTGCTCAAATCTGGTTGAAGAGAGAAGATTTGAACCACACCGGTTCCCACAAGATCAACAACTCTTTGGCTCAAGTATTGATTGCCAAGCGGTTGGGTAAGACCAAGATCATCGCTGAAACTGGAGCTGGCCAACACGGTGTGGCCACGGCCACCGCCTGCGCCAAGTTCGGTTTGGAATGTATGGTGTTTATGGGTGCAGAAGATGTTCGCAGACAAGCGCTCAATGTGTTCCGCATGCGTATTCTTGGCGCCAAGGTCATTGCTGTGACCAATGGAACCCAGACCTTGCGTGATGCCACTTCAGAGGCTTTCAGACATTGGGTATCTAACTTGCAATCGACCCACTACGTCGTCGGCCTGGCCATTGGCCCTCACCCCTACCCCACCATGGTTAGAACTTTTCAAAGTGTGATTGGAAAGGAGGCAAAGGAACAGTTTATGGCACTCAACGATGGCAAATTGCCCGATGTGGTCGTTGCTTGTGTCGGCGGAGGCTCAAACTCAACGGGTTTGTTCTCTCCCTTTGAACTTGACTCTGGCGTCAAGATGTTGGGTGTCGAGGCTGGTGGAGATGGTGTTGATACCGACCGCCACTCCGCTACCTTGACTGCTGGCCAGCCAGGCGTGTTCCACGGTGTCAAGACTTATCTCTTACAAGACCTGGATGGCCAGGTCCACGATACCCACTCGGTTTCCGCGGGATTGGACTACCCCGGTGTTGGCCCGGAATTGGCTTACTGGAAGTCCACCGGACGCGCCGACTTTATCGCTGCTACTGATGCCCAGGCCTTGAGCGGATTCCGTCTTTTGGCTCAGACTGAGGGTATCATTGCCGCCTTGGAATCATCTCACGCCATCTACGGGGCCGTCGAACTCGCCAAGACAATGCGCCCCGATCAGCACATTATCGTGAACGTTTCAGGAAGAGGTGATAAGGACGTGCAATCCGTTGCCGAAGTCCTCCCCAAATTGGGACCTGAGATCGATTGGGACTTGAGATTCGAGGCAGATCCGTCCAAGGAAGCCTGATTACCAGATTTAGCAAACTAAATACTATATTTCCCTTTCCGTCATTTAGAGTGATTCGGGCATATTCATCATCAAAAGCACCAGCAGCGTCCAACCTAAAAAGTTCTTGGCCCCTTTGCCCTTTCCAGTAATATCGTCGTATTGCTCCCACATGTATCCAGTCTCCTTCCATTGGACGCGGACATTGTTGATCAAATCGGCTCTTAACTCGGAAAAAGCGGTTGCAACCTTTAGTTTATTCAGCCGAGTCAACTGAGCATGCTCAAAGTAATATTGTAAGCTTTCCAATACCAAATAGTTGATATTGATCCAAATGGGTGATTTCCAGTAGTTTTCGCCGTGTCGATAGTATTCGTCTTGAACAGATAATGAGCGAACACCGTAGTCACTGCGCAATTGGGCCGGATCGGAAATGAGATCCACCATAGCCATGATTTTGTCCTCGGAGGTGACTGGGATCAACTTTGTTAAAAAGGGAAAGAGCGACACATATCCTTTATGACAGACATGTATATTCTCGTCGTCCTCGTCCACCGAAACATCACAGTAAGTGTTTTCTGATTGAGACCAGTGTACTGCCTCAAGATTGAAAACGATGTTCTCTTCTATCTGGATATATTCCTTGAGATCATCTTCTTGGCCCGCAATCTCGGCTATCAATTTCATGGACTGAGTCATGACCCCAATCCATGATAACAAGTCGACGTTTAATTCCGCAATGTCCACAGGAAGGGCACGGGGATAGTCGTCGATCCCACTCGCAAGACTGTGTGATACGGTGCGGCCTCTCCAGCGGTACATTTCCCGATTTTCACCGCGGTCAAATTCCTCGACCTGGCCTTGTTGGGTCCGGCGGAACCATTCATAGTGCGTTTTGAGCTTGGGGTATATCAGCTTGGTATACTCGATGAGTAACTCCGAGTTATCGAGGATGAGCAGGCCCAAGACGTCTCCGCTTATTGATTGGGCGTAATCACCTGCCATCTGCGGGTCCGAGGCTGCGGTGTTTGTCCGATTAGCGACTTTTTCAAGCAAATGAGTCAACACGAGCATGAGAGTGGGCGGATTGACTATTTCGGGACTTTGCACTTGGAAGTCTTCCGGGACTCTCGATCGAGCTTCCGGACCAAGAATTTGTTCGCGCGCAATCCAACCGTTTTCATCAATTGAATTGAACCATGACCGGATAATCTCGAAACATAGATCAGAATCATAGTCTAGAAGGGGCAAAAGATGAAACCCTTCATCCCACAAAAACCCCCGAGGGAAGAATGGGCGTGACGGAACAAGCGTGAATAGTTCATGAGGACCTTCAGGCTTACCCACAAGACTCAACTTATCGAAAGTTTCCTCATTTAAAACAGTATCGCGATCAACCAAATGATCGCCGTAAAAATATGAGAGTCCACCCAATAGACCTGAGAGCACTTCCGATCCAAATGCATTGTCAGTTTTGGAGGCTGCAGTGATCGGGAAATGAGTCGAGAACTTGGTTTTGAATTTCGTATGCGCCTCTTGGATGCGCTGGTCGAGATGAGCAACGCTGAAACTGTCCGAGGGCACCGTCTCGAGATTGTTGAAGAGAATTGAGAACTCAGCAGAGCCAGTATATATTTTTTGAATGATGTGGAAATTTCCCTCATAGCCATGAACATCGCGCAAGGCGAGTATTTGCTCCGGGGGATACTTGGTAATATCCTTCTTAGTCTCCATGAGTTCCTTGACCGATTCTTGTATAAGGGTGCTGAATATATCCCCAGCTCGCCATACGTTATCGTCAGGAACGACGAGCGATACGTGGTGAGCGCGACGCGGGTCTGTCTCCGGGCTTAGAAGGGGTTTGGCGGCTGGATGCTTATTGGGCGCGTTTCCATCTGTAACCACCATTTCGAAAGCACCTAGCTCCTCGGATATCCCGACAATTTGCAAATCCCCTTCATAGCCGTTTTTATCCTTAGGATTCTCGAGCTTGATATAACTCGAGCGCGAGCCATCGGGCGCGCCAGCACTCTCGCCTTCTAATCCAGTATACCATAAAAAGACAATTTTTTGATTTCGAAAGCCCTTATGAGGCTTTGAACGGACTTTCACTGCCCAAGATCTGCCATCATCACTCTTGACAAAGTCAATGATCAATTTCACGTGAAGATCGGTATCGTCGATGACTTGTCGGCCACCCAATCTGGGATCATAGTAGATCCAGTTGGCTTTTTTCATATTATCGCCCTGTTCATAAAAGTGTCTCAATCGCTGGAATCCGTCTACGGAATCGGCATTGAACCACATGAGTCCACAAAGCAAAGATCTAGGGATCCGGGGACGGACGCCAAAGTATAGAGCGGAGCGGTACGCTCCCCAAAGAAGAGATGCATCGGACAATGACGAGACATGAGTCGCTAGATCGTTATTTTGAGAGGCATTCTGGGTGCCATAGATATCAAATTCAATAGCATCACCTGCAAAGTCAAAAGCTCTGCAAGATAGAGTAGATACTAGTATGACAAGCCATAAACTCAAAAGCATTTGCAAAAAGAGTGCGCCGTATATGTATAAGTAGCTCTTCCACGTGCGACTGACGAAAACTTCATCAGCCTAGATCCTTCGCATCGGTCTCGTACGCAGCGCCTACGTCAATGTGGCCTCACAAGCGTGGCTTGGGCCCTAGGCTTGGATATGGTGTGGATGGCCCTGGATATGTACTGGTCGTACCTCCAGGCAGCTCCAATTCCCCGTCGCATTCTGTGAACCTTGAGTTCAATTGTGCCCGACTGCAAAATAGTCCACAAGCGTTTATACCAGCTACAACTCCTACCCGGCTTGGCCCCAAATCTTCTCGCACCAATGAGCTGATGCCTGATTCTTCGGCAAAGCTAAGCAAAACTGCTCTTGAGGTCAATGAATCTGTGTCTAGCTTTATTCCTCCAGAGGTATGCAAGCCTCTTCTCGTGGAGTCATCGGCTCTCGATTCGGAACTGGTCATCGATCCTTCACAAGGTGCTTTGTTTGCAGCTTCTTATGGAGCAGAGCGCAATATCTATCCTAGGCGTTTGGATTATATGGCTTATGTGGGAGGTACGCACCAATCAGTGCTCTACGTCTCTTATATGGGTCGTCAATATCTGCCCGACGGGCCTCATCATGATTTGTTTAATGATGACGAAGATGTTGAGGCGAAGGAAATATTAGGTATATTTGATTTTAAAGACGCCATCAAGCAAATCTTCTTCATGCCAATTGAACCAGCAGTCTTGCGCTGCTTGATTGTTAGAACCAGTTTTAAAATAGTGGTCTTGTTCATCAAGTCTGAGAGCGATTCCCGTCAGGTCGTTATTCCTGTCAAGACAATCGTAGCTGCCGATTATTTTCATTATGAATTAGCGGATGTGGCCTTCGATCTCAACAATGAAGCATACTTCGCTGCAATCGACGTGGCAGGGAATATCCGCATGTGGAAGGTACTGGGTGAACCAGTTATTGTCGTGGCCGCACCCCGTGTAGCCCTCATACTCCCGACATATGAGGCCGTTTCGATTTCAAGATGGCGTCGGTTGGTGTGGATTGGAGATCATATGATAGTCTTCAGTAGAAATCGTGTGGTCTTGCATTCGAACAAACGCGTCAAGCCTGGAGTGGCAAGCTTCTTCACTTATGACACCAAAACGATTTTGAGTGCAGAGGTGTGGGTCCATTTACAGGACGTTCAAGTGCACAACGACCAAATGTTTGTGCTTACATCTAAAGAATTGATGTGGTGTCGCCTCAACAATGGCAAGTTCGAGCGCATGCTTTCATGGAAACATTCTTTGAGCGACCAAGACACCACTCTCCGGCTTGACTTGACGTTCTTGCCGCGCTCGCAGGAGTACATATGCTTGCTCCGTTCATTGATACGACCATTGGCTCTAGTCATAACATTTGGATATCAAAACGGCCGCCAGGTTTTGGTTTGTGACCCATACACCATTTGTGCATCGTTGAACTACGATGAACTTTTGCATACTCACATTGCATGGCCCGATAGCAAGCCTTCACCTCGGATTCGCCCTAAGGTGGATAAAAATCCGGGGAAGGTTGACACTCGTTACTTTGGTTTTTACGCTGTCCATAAATTTGCAGGATTGACCAGGTGCATAGCGACCAGATCGACCGAGAACTCCATGACCGAGAAACATGCGGACCTACCATTAGGAGGGGTGGACGACTCAGATTTACGTATCGTTCAGCCCTTGAAGAAAAGCGCGGCGGATTATACTTTCCGGTGCCGACGAAAGGATATGCTTGATCAGATAATGTCGATTCAAAAAGAACTCTCTTGCATCCCTCAAGAACAATCTGATTCCATCCAAGAATACGCACTACCACTTGGAGATGGGGTCTCGCGTGCAAGTCGCGTCCACTCCATCTTTACACTCGCTGACTTCACGGATCATTTGCCTGCGAAAATTAGCGACACTCACGACTTTAATGACATGATGCGACAACTATTCGGCTTCTGCGATGCATTGAAAGTCAATTTGAACTATGAAAGTATACGATTCCTCTTTGGATTGGACCCGGGTGAGACTCCCGACTTTTTCGTACTGATCGAGAAAGAACTTGAGAAGATCAAATTATCTTTTCCTGAGGGTGCTCTGCTCAATGATTTGAACAATTTCGGCGTCACAGCGGTATCATTGGGAATGTCATTGATTTCTGGTACAGCAGAGGGGGCCACAGAGAATCTAGAATCAAATTTTCAGAGCACTCTAAAAGGCTCTAAAAAGCGAGTAAGGGAAATCCTAGATGAATGGGACGATTCATCCGACTTGATTCCGTCAATGCAGAAAACAACAGGCCCCCCTGTTACTACGTGCATGCCAAGCATCAAGGTGGTGGACCCATTGAAGTTAAGTCTGCATACATCGAGTCGAAATAGAAGACGCAACGACGCCGGTACCCATTCTCAACTATCATATACGTCGCAGCCACTGCAAGACGCACCATCGTCTAAACAGATGGACGCGCAGCTGCAATCAACACAAGTATCGTCGCAGGCCGACTCTACGGTAGGGATGCTGCTGCTATCAAACCATTCATTATCGCATACCAGGAGCTCCTCTCAGAAGCGTGGCCCCTCGCAGCTGAGTCAGGGTAGCTCGTCACAAAAGAAAAAGCCGAAGAGGAAGGGAGGCTTTGCTTAATCGATTGAGATATAAGACACCAAAATATAAAGGCACAGACCCGCGATCTTCATTGATTTTTCGCGTTGCGTCGATCTTCATATAGTACTAGCCATCCATCGTAGTATTCAATTTTCTCGAGTTAACGTCCAACTTCACGTTTAAGAGCTAGTACGCAGCGCGCTAATTCCTGTGGGTTCACCCCTTTATCAAGCAAATCAAAGCATAATAACAAAGACATTTCATCTAAGAGTGGACCAACATTGAGTATCTGCGCCATCTTCAACAGGACTTCATTCAACTTATCAGCTCCGACTTTGTTCGAGTTCCAAGACATCTCCGCTAAACAATTCTTAGGTGGATCGGACTCAAAAAATTTCAAACTGAATAAAAATACTACATGCAATGCCAGGATCGATTTACGTGAAGCTCAGACTGGGATTCCCACTTCGTGCGCTCAAAGTATCTTGGCGTCACAGCTCATCAAAGGCTCAATGCGAGCCTTTGCGGATTGCATTTTTCGGATCTGATGATTTCAGCATACAATGCCTCGATCAACTACGTGCCCTAAAGCAAAACCGACCTGATGTAGTGAAATCCATCGACGTTATCTCTCGCAGCCTGAAGTCGAGAGGCCGTCTATCTAAGGTTATCAAGGACTTGCCTATAGCCACATACTGCCATAATCTATCCGATCTAACCCTTCACAGATCAGACTCATTTTCCGAGACTTTGAATTTACTTCAATCTTGTTCTTATGACCTTGCTATTGCGGTGTCTTATGGCAAACTCATACCGCGCCAATTCATCGAACTGTGTCGAGTGGGAGGACTAAATGTGCATCCTTCTTTACTCCCCCGATATTCAGGTTCTTCCCCTATTCAAACAGCTCTCATGAATGATGACTCCTTCACGGGATGCACGGTTCAAACTCTTCATCCCACTCACTTCGACTGCGGTGAAATTCTTGCGCAATCAAACGAAGTCAAAATTTATGACGAGGACAACTCTACAAGTCTAACGAAGCGTCTCGGAAAGTTGGGCGCAAAAATGCTTGTTGAGGTTGTATCGAGGAGCGCACTAGGGAAACTCGAGGCGTTGGACCCGACGTACAGCCATTCTTTGGCCCCGAAACTCCTCTCCAATGCACGTGAAATACAATGGAACCAAATGACTGCTCGTCAAATCAAGAGGCTAAATGATGCTTTGGGCCCATTACATACCCATAAGTTAGTGAAAGTGAAACGGAAAAAGCAACAAATCGACGAGCTTCAAAGGGTAATTCTTGATGAGATACATACGGATACGGAATTTGCGAGTTCAATGTTGGATCCAGGCAGCTTCGCATACGATCCAAAGCTGAATAAGTTCAGAGTAGGGACCATCGATGGTACTGTCTTGATAGGCTTGCTCAAATTTCAGTTTTGCTCAACGGAAACTCCTCACAAATTTATGGAATGTTTACCGAGGCGAGCTGGAGACACAGCAAACAAATTCGAATGAAGAAGCATATACTTGGAGATATGTAGGATCTATAGGGTGATAAGACACTTTTTATTGAATTCGCGGACCGCAAACGAAATGTGCTGGTAAAGGAATTGTCTTTGGTCTTTCCGGGGTATAGGCACAAATCGATCGCAACCTTTCTGGAGTGCGATCGTGATTCCGTTTGGTTCCTGAGAGATTGAGCTGACGCTCTTGAAAGCGACAATCCACTTGCTGACCAAAGACTCGATGTCGAAAAGCACGATTCGCAGGAATGTGATGGCAATTGCATTCTTCTCGCCCGTCAACACCAAATGTGCCACGTACCTGTCGTTGAAAAAGGCACCCTCGTCAATTGCTTTGAGCCAATATTGACCTTGGGCTTCGCGCTCGGAGAAAGGGCGGATAACCATATCGGTGGGAACACAGCGAGGTAACCTGGCTCTTTCCAAGCCATCACCATCGAATGCAGTAGTTGTGTTCCGTATTCCCTCACTCACATTTGACGCCAAATCGAAAAAACCAATTGCTGTTTTCGTGGGAAGCCCAACCACTCCTTTACCTAGACCTCTGAAGAAACCTGCGGCTCCTCCGGAAGCGGCACCTTCGATCGGGGCTGTCGCGATACCCGAAATTCCAGATGCTAAAGACTCATAGAACGAGTTAGCACCACTTGCAACACCGTTTAAAGCATGCCTGGGCTTGTTGCGCCGTGCCATCCAGCGGCGCTCTTGATACTTTTTGTCGAGTGTCGCAACAGAGAGCCCCTTTGCGAATGATCCTGTCATCTTTGCTAATGAATCTGAGAAGCCAAAGATCGATTTTTTCAAGAAACTCAAACCACCTTTCGCGATACTTATACCTAATTCTTGCGGGCTGTCATTCATCACAAACCCTTGGTATGGCTCATAAAAGATATCGAGAACACCAGAAGAGAGATTCTTGAAAAGCCCGACCGGATCACCGAGGAAATCGGCAGATCCCAAGATTCGATGCATTTGATAGAGGAACGCTTGACTATAGTGGGCTGCGATTGTCTCCACCAACGTGGGTATAGCTGCACGCATATTCTCAATAAACAACAGATTGAGCTGAATCGGCGCATCGTTGATGTTACCGATCGCCATGGTGAGGATGTTGAAGAACAACATGAGCGCATTCTCAGGACCAGGCACTTCATCTTCGTCAAATCGATCTGTTCTAGCAAAAGAAAGATTGAGCAGAATAGGCTGCAAAAGCAACGCTTCAAAGTAAACGTCGGGCGCATCCGCCTCCTGCTTGGGCTCTGGCAACGAAATTTTGCTATCACACAATTTGTCGACCTGTTGTTGGTTCCAGCTTGCACCTGGGAACTTGATGAAGTCAAGGAAAGTGTACAAAAAATCCTCATCGACCTCGATCGACATCGTCTGGAGAAGGATTGTGGCATATTTGAGAATCAAGACACCGTGGCCATCATCCTTCACTTTGCTCACAGATGCAGATATCGAGGGGTGACTGCTCATTTCTTTACCTGATTTGGGGACGACGCTTGGATACAATATGATTGGGAACAACCCTCCGAAAAGCTGATTATCAATTTGAATCCACTTGAGCTTGACACTCAAGTTTTGATAAAGATCAGACTCATTATAGCGCACCTCCAATCCTCTCATGGTAACATAACAAATCTCGTGGGCTTTCAAGTTGATGAGAGATATTCCGAATCCCTCGAATTTCGTCACGAATCTCGTGTAATAGTTCTCATCACTCTCAGACACTTGGAATGTTTGTGATACGCCCGTCGTAGAAGAAGCCGCGTCATCTTTCACTTTATACAAACTGAGTGAGGGATCGTAGTCGCTGATGATCAAGCATTGGGTTGGACCATCCGCGACAACATTGATGTCCAATATCTTTTGCTCGCCCTGTGGGCCTGGGGGAAGCTTAAAAGGTTTCAAATTACCAATCTCCGCCAAGTTGACAGATCTCGTTCTGCCCTGGCATCTAATCACCAAAACGTTGTTCACAGCGTTGGGATAGTCGTAGGCATACGGCATCGAACTGCGTGGCGGGATCTTGTAGAAAATGGGCTTGTACTCAATGTCGTGTTTAACGACTTCACGATTTTCGTCCACATTGGGATCTCCTTGGAAGATTTGGAATTCGGTGCTGCTGAAGTTTCGAATGGAAAATGGCCAATTGTTTGCGGCATCTTCCACCAGCACGAAAATAGTTGCGTCATCCACAACAATGTTCACTTTGAGAAGCACCAGGCCGACATTGGTTTTGTAAACCTTCAAGAAGACCTTTCCAACATTATCCACGCTAAACGGCAAAGTCCACTTGGGACAATCCTCGTGTAACTTGATTATCAAGTTTTTGGCGTGAGATGCTCTCATTTCGTATAGGGGTTGGACCTTCTGTGGGTCAACAACCATCGGCTTATTGCTGCCGCTTTCACAAATTTCGATTGACTGCTTCAATAAATTTCTGATCATATAGCGAGGGGTCAATGTAATCACTTTGGTGTGCGCATATTTCCCTTGCCCATCAGCAATAGCCATGCCCATATTGACTGCAACCGATTTTCCCGGAACTGGTGCTTTCACTTCGACCGCCTGACCAATGGCATCAAAACTCAACTGTTGGCTCCAACCAGTATTCTTGAACTTGATGGCCGCTCTGTTCTTGCGGTCACCAAATTTGACGAAAGAAAACATGCAAGGCTGATGTCCACTTAACAATCCCTCCCCAACAGATATCATTTGATTGCCCTTCTCACTTACAGTCAAGTCGCGACCCGTGCTGTTGATCACCACGTAAGGCGAATAAATGACGACTCTCAAACTGGCACTATCGGCTGTCACTTTTGGATAATGGATGCGAAGCTTGAGCTTTTGTCCATTCTCATGTCTGAGTGATAAGGTATCCTCACGACTGAACTCGGCGTCAGTGGAAGTATTGATGATTGCGAATTCCGATTGACCAAAGCCACAGTCCAACGGCTCGATACTCAATAATAATAAGCTGGACAAGCTTACAACGTTCACATGCTCGTTGACGCCATTTGAGATTGTGCCACTCCAATCCTGCAGCAAACGTTTGTCGTACAACCGATAATTGAAGTCGAATGGTAAAAGGTTTTCGATCTGAAGTGGGGCCGAGATGACCAAATTCATATGGGGATAAACCTTGGCTAATGGTTCATTGTGGTCATACTTTGCAGCCACCTGGAAATGGCATGATGACTTATCGGCCTTATCCACAGTGGGGCACACCAATGCCCGATTTCCATATAACAAATCCAACCACCCAATAGCCTCTGTCGAGTAACTGAAAGCCCTGTCGACTCGCGGCATGATGCGGAATTTTCCACCGTAAGCCAAAGAGATAGGAATCGACTGAACAGACTTTGCCTCGATGAGAATGGTCGTAGCGTCGATATTGTTGGCATCATCCGTGATCATCATCATTACGGCAATATTTGCGTCATTCTCGACTTTGATGGAAGAACGAAGAGTGACGGTTTTGACGTTATCCTCGTTCAAAACAACATCACAAAGCAATCTGGAGTGGACTCCATCTTTTGGAGGGGTCAACATGAAAAGCTCTTCCCCTTCACCAGTGATCAGAACTTGCCCAATGTCATCGTAGCTTTTATCGGTAAATGATATGCCCAAAACACCAGCTTTAGTATCAGACAGAAGATTTTCACGTACTTGCTTCCAATCCTCGAACAGCCAAGAAATTACTTGGTCCTTCTTGATGGGATGCCTCGTCCCGCCAGAGTTGTTGTCGGCCCAAACCTCAATGTCCAGCCCCGTCATGTTCACAATCACATATGGATTATCTTCGCCTCTCGGTTTCAAGTCTTCTTCGGTGTGAAGAAGCTCGGAAACCAGGGAAAGTAGCGCCACCAGCCTCGAAGTCACCGTAAACTCAGCGACTTTGTGGGAAACAACGTTTACGGTCAACCGCTCGCGTGGTGCGATCGTCCTTGTCGCAAACACGGAAACCTGCCACGGCTCGAGCAAGGGTTCCCACGTTGACCTCGCATAATTGTAAATGTTAATGAATAGGTCCCAGTGTGCTTCAGCAGACAAATCTGCCGACCAATTGCGAGCCTTCAATTCAAAGGGCTTTACTTGCATATCCAAAACTGGAAGTTCGTGGATCTCTCCGATTAACACAAGACGCAAACCCCCAGAAGCCAAGTTCATCAATTCATTGGTGGCTGTTGCAAATTTCGAGTCGTGCGGTTTCTCTACCATAGAGAGACTTGAGCCCTCAGACTCAAGAGGAATGTTGCATCCCGAGGCTCTGGAGCCAGCCAATGACGGTCGCTGTGGGACCAGGCTACTTCCAGACTCGGCGGTGGTATTACAATCGGAGGAAAACATTTCTGTAGCTCCATTGAAAATAGCAAGTGCCAAGCGAATATCTCTTAGCGATACCCTGATGAGGATCAGATCTATCGAGGCCTCGAGGTTGGTACCATCGTGTAGACAAGACAAGGAGAAGTCATCAACAATCTTATAGCTGGCGTTATGGGAATCAGTCATACGTGACAAGTAGAGGCCAGCATTGTTCACAGCAATTGACATACCATCCTGGCTATTGAATGAGACTTGCTCGATTTTGAGAACGGCAGCTAAAGTATCAGCCTGCGTTGGGTCTTGCAAAAGCATGACTGTTGGTCCTTTGACATGGACGGATAACCCGAAAACATCCATGGCAGCTGAGGTTTGGTCCAGAGAAGGACGCGAAGCATACGTGTTTTGGGCATTTGAGGCCTTTGAATAAGCTGAACTTGACCTTCGAATTTCCGTCGAGGTCTCTTCCACCGTGAAGCTATTTGTCATGAATTGTTGCATCGCAAACACATGATCAAGAGCCACTACAAGACATGGATTATCTGCAGTCACAATCACGGACGTGACTTTCCGATCGCAAGTGCCATCGCATGCGGCAGTAATCTCGAATTGATTTCCAGTTCCGGCTGAGGGGGTGATCAATTCACGGAATTTGGTATCAATTGACGTCCGCATATCTTCCATGGAAACCGAGCCCAATTTCAAATGGGCATTATAATCACCATCACTCTTCAATCCAAGAGCGAGTCCGACTTTTCGCAACGCAAAGCACACAATTGCAGAATTCCCAATATCGGCCAAATCATCAGTAGCATCGTATAAAGTCAATGCAATGCGAGGCGCCTCAAATTTCAAATCTACGAGTTGCCGATCGCCATCATCGACACCCATCTTTCTGGTGGGTTGAAGTGCCGATTCGGAAGTCGAGTGTTGCGGCCGACTTTGCTGCTTGACTACGGCGTTTGCATTGGCGGCATCTTCTTTGATTTCGGTGATATCAGCTTCGGACGTATCGGAATCAAGCTCGCCAGTAAACGAATCAATAAGTTGCATGATGAATCTAACCTGAAGTTCGGTGATTCTGATATCCACGTCAGGCATATTCCCGGACACTTGGAAGGTTGGCAGCTGGACATTTGTAGATTGATCGTCATACACCACATCAAAAGAGATGTCCATGTTTTTCAAAATGTCTGACACTTGTTTGTTGCCATTTTCCAAAAACAATTCCGAGGTGAGAGCAACGTTTCTGATGCCAAATTTAATCAAATTTTTCGACTCAGAGCCCTGACCTTCAAAAGCATTGGAGCCATACAACTCTCCTAACCTCGCAGTGATGGTGTCAACGTTCGGACCGGCCACATCGCCGGGACGTGGCAACACAACCATTGGTGCCTGCACCACGATATCGAATCTCATTCTACTTGCGTCCTCGAGCTGGTTCACCTGATTAATCGCAGCCAAGCGCGCTGTATCGTAGATCACCTTCATCTCGAGAAATCGATTCAAAAACGTGGCGATTCTAGTGAATGCACTCTCGACAAAGTTGATGGTCAACGATCCAACACGGAATTTGAGGAAGGAATCGTAGCAATTCGGGTTGGTGATGGGGTCAAATGTCTTGTATTCGAACTGCGCCAATTTGTTGCCCTCGATATCGATCAAATTCCTAAAGTTCCCATCACATTGTTCATCAATCAATTTCAAGGCACCTAGAGTACCACTAACATCCATAGCCTCTGGCAAAAGTAGAAGCTGAACACTGGCGGTACTCAATGTCAATGTAGCCAACTTGCTACTATCCTCGACAAGTTCGATGATTACACTATCAAGGTTGACATCCAAGTTGATCTTCTGGGGGGCAGCATCTTCACTGACGGGTGAGTTATGATTCAACGCATCTGCTGGCGTTGATTCGGCGGTCGGGTCTGTAAAGGTGCTGAGAATGAAATTGTAGAGGTTTAGCCAAGAAGTTCTAGCAAGGACGATTTTCATCGTGGCAAAGTCGATCTTAATATCCTGGTCGAAAACTTCAATTTCTGTTCCGTGGTGAGAGGCAACCCTTTGAGAGCGTAAATAGTCAATCACAAGCAAATTTTTATGCAAAGAACCCAGGTGATGATCATCGCTCGAGGAAATGAGCAGTTGATATCCCGACAGAATCGGCTTTTGCATGTGATCAAAAATGTCCATATCACACAACGATAAATTGAGGCTAAGGTCGCATTGGGTCATGAAAACATGTATCAAGACGGCTTTACAATTCAACTCGATCAAAGGTTCAGACATATATGACAATTCATTTGTGCATCGGGCGAGGGAAAGGACCACCGACTTGACATTCAAGTGAAAATCAAATAACCGCTGTTTCTTCATGGCTTCAGCTGCAGCAGAATCGACGGCGGCGCTCTTCGATCCCACATCACTGGACAATACATTATCGGCATCAGCTATTGACAATTGGTCTTGGGTCGCGAGGGCATGGAACACGCTCGAGTCTTCACTGTCAATCACGTCCCACAGAGGCATTGACGCATCGATAATTTGCATCACGAGTTTGTATTGGAAGTCGCTCATGGCCAAGCGGATCTGCGGCACGTCTCCGCCTAATGTGAGCTTGGGCAAATTGTAGGCATGAGGCATAATCGAGATTCCCATCAGCAAATTTACGCTCAATTTGTCCAACATAAGAGCCGGCCGGTCTTGGCTTTCGTCGTGAAGTTGCTCCATTGTTGATTTGATATCATTGCCGGTCAAGAACTGCATGTCCTGGAGAATCAAGGAAAACTTATCGTACATGAGGGATTGTAATCTGTCCCAGTCAGAAGCAGAATAAGATTCCTTGGCTCTGATCTCCTCGATTTTTGACTTGTCCACCAAATCGGAAATGACACTGATATGACCAGCATCAAGAATGGCGACGGGCGATTTATAGCTTGCGGGGTCGAGAGGCAAAATGAAAAGAGGCGCCTGCAAATCCAACTTTACATTGATCGTCTTGTGCTCTTCCAAAGCATATTGCAAGCCGATACGGGTCTGCTCGGATATACCCTCCATTGTTGCCTCTGCAGCATTCATAATTGCGCCGACCGTATCTAGATGAATCTTTGGCGGGGTGAAAAATAGCATAACTTGTTCCACAAATTTGACATTGTAAAAGATGGTCATTGAACGCAACCTTGCCAAAAGGATCGAGTCTGCACTGCCATCGAGCGGGCTTTGCTCAAAGGAAATCTGGAAGAATGGATCTGTTTCGTCAGGCACATCTCGCAGGTGAGAATGCATATGCTTAACACTAACAATATGCTTATAAATGGTCGAACCTGTGCCGTCTTCGACTCTAAACTCTTGTAATTGAAATTTGGAAAGACTTGAATCAGGCCTGACATAAATGTTCGTGGTACAGCCTTCAAATACAACCTCTGCCAAGTTGGGCATAGACCGATCTTTCTTGATGGAGATTCCGCCCTTTTCGAGGAAAGTCGATATCTCATATTGAACTTGGTCGCGGGGCACGTCGACTGTTTCCATGAGGGATGAATTATCGTCATAGTCGATTGCATCGTACAATGCCTTACGCTGATCGTCGCTGAGCTTCATATCAGTATCGGCTGCATCGGCAGACTCGTTGCCAGAATCAGCGCTCGAATCACCCGTAGGTGGTGGTGGTGTCGAGCCCCAGATATAAGATAACCAGCCAACTGGTGCTGAAGTCGACTGCGAGGCTGAAGTTGCCGGTTTGGGAGCAAGAATCTGTTCTTTGCGCCATTCCGAGCGCGCTAAAGATCGATAGAATTTGATATCCTCGAACGATAACTCAGCTTCCAAATCCTTGAAAGCCAGCGAGTCAGGGGTAGATAACACTCCGTCATGAGCCAAATATTGGACCCACAATGCGATGTAAGCCTTGCGCTGGTCTCGGCGCTTTTCAAAATGAGCCCAGCTCCATTTATAGTTCTTTTCATGTATCTCATCAAGCACCAGGCGTGCTGCATATTGGAACCAAGCCCGCGAGTCTTGTTCAACCGTGGATTTGGGACGATTACACCTGAACTTCTGAGTCTTCATGTACCAATGGAACTTTGACGCTGTCCATAGGGCATTACGATACTGATCGGAGTCGAGCTCGAGACTGAACTCTTCAAAGTTCATATCGGCCTTGATGTGCGGATGATCACTGCTCGAGCCCCGCTTCTGGACCGTCAATTTGCCCATACCAGAGACCGGCTTGAGGAGGTATTGCAAATTCTGAGGGTCCTTGACTGCATCTTTCAAAGCTGTGAGAGGCAATTCGTTGTTGCTTGCATCCAAAGTCGACGAGTCAGTATTCATGTAACACGACAAACTATCAAGGGTCAACAATTTTCTCGTGAACGACTCAGTGAGCGAGATGAAACTAGGTTCCCACTCATTATTAGTGGAGACGGCCAGTAGCTCCTTGAGAGTGACGCCAAAGGCATACGGCGACTCTGCTAATGCCAGCTCATCTTGATATCGGATATGGATATTTTTGATTGTAATCTGCAAATTATCCACAATCTTTGTAACCAATGATTCTGTGAAAGATTCATTTGTCGAGTTCTTTGTGAGATCCAGATTCTCGGCGGCAGCCTTATTCATTGTTTCCAAATTCTTCAACATCTCTTGCTTGACGCGCTGTTCCCGTTCATTCTGTTCTTGAGGATCAATAGACATGTCCATTGTTGGCAGCAACAAAAGGTAGACATCTTCAATGTCTACTTTGACAGGCTTCGATTTTAGATTGGACCATGGGATCTGCAACGTCAACTCCCCAATGTGACCCAAGATAACCTCGATAGGAAGTTGCAAAGCGTCCAAGGTCTCCTTCTTGAGGACTAGGCCAGATAACTTGGCATCTCCACTCCATATTCCAATATTAAGCTGCTTGGGATCAAAGTTCTGAACATAAGAGCCCAAGAAGCGATTCAATATCGTCGCTACTAGGGACTCAAACATCGTAATAAGAATTTACAACTCAGATCGCCGCACCTGTGACCGCAAAAAAAATTAGACAAAGCAGATCCGTGCCAGGCCTCCCCCCAGACTGGATTGCTCTCTGATGATTAAGCGATGGTTATATAAGCATACTGATAGTAGGCGGTACCCTCAACAGGGGGCGGGGGCGTCGACAAGGAAAAGGGGTTGCAAGGAGACTCAGTAGAGATCGAAGTAAACGAATATCGTATATGTGAGTATCGGGCATACCACCTGGGATCAATGGTCTCGTATTGGACTTTCCTAAAATGAACTATGTAAGGAAAGATAACCTATAAAGTTGCCGAGCATGATACGACGCAACAGGGCTCAAACGAACATTTCCCACAAGGAGTTGGGAACCACATTGATTGGCATGGGGGAATGGAACTTGGAGGCGCGCTTCGACGCATTTGCGTCGAGGCAAGTCCCGAGAAATCGTGATGACTATATGCAGAAGGAGTAGAGGATCGATTTGAATCTGCGATTTAAAGTATTACACCTAATGAGAGACTTGTGAGGGAGGAAGGGACACAGTCTCCTTAGCTGCAAGGGGCGAAGCCAGCTACTGCCACCCCTAGTCATTTTCTGTTTTTCGTAAAGCAACCGGTGTGCGTATTACCTACATACTGTATTTACAGAGTCTATCAGCGTGGGCTGCTGGATGTCACCCACAGTCTAGGCGGGGCGTAGTTTAGTGAAAGCGTATGGGGCTTGGGAGTTCCGAACGATTCATGTGGGGCGACGGATCGTCCGGTTGAGCGCTGGCCTCGAGGCGGCGGCGCATCAATGTGGCGCGGACGATCGATACGTATTTATCGAGAAGTAGCACGCCTCTTCTTAGGAATCGTCGTGGTGGCAACAAGGTACTGTAGGGAGAGGTATTCCAATTGAGCTTTCTATTCTTTTTTCGGGTGGCTCACGAGGAGATAAGATTGAAAAAGGGCGACTGGGTACCACAATTTTCCTCCTACGCGCCACCTAACACACCCTTAGCACCCCCTCATTAGTCTTCTCATGTCAACGTCTTCGAGTGTTCGCCCTGCTCAGGCTGACGAGCGGGCTCCTCGAATAGGTGACTATGTTATCGGCTCAGAGATTGGTAAGGGCTCCTTCGCCACCGTCTATAAGTGCTACCACATTGTATGTTTTCCCCGCCTTTTTTTTTAAGAATCAGCCTTACACTTAGCGATACTAACGATACCTTTAGAATACTGGCCATGCCGTCGCCATAAAATCCGTCGTGCGCTCAAAGTTGAAGTCTCGTAAGTTGATCGAGAACTTGGAGGTCGAGGTCCGTATCCTCAAAACTGTGAAGCACCCCCATGTCGTGGGCTTACTAGACTATAATCAGTCCCCCACCCATTTCCATCTTATCATGGATTATTGTTCCATGGGGGACTTGTCTTATTTCATTCGGAGACGCAGTCAGCTTATCAAGACACATCCCATCATCTCCCCTCTACTCAAGCGTTACCCCTCACCAGAACATTCCCATGGATTGAATAAGATTGTCGTCATCCACTTTTTGAAACAGTTGGCTTCTGCGTTAAAATTCTTGCATGAGAAGACTCTTGTGCATCGAGATATCAAGCCTCAGAACCTTTTGCTATGCCCTCCAATCCATACAAAAGCGCTCTTTGACGAAGGTGGCTATGTCGGCTTATGGGAGTTGCCTATTTTGAAAATCGCCGATTTCGGCTTTGCTCGCTTCTTGCCCGCTACCGCTATGGCGGAGACCTTGTGTGGGTCTCCTCTATACATGGCTCCGGAGATACTTCGCTACGAGAAATACAACGCAAAGGCGGATTTGTGGCTGGTGGGAGCGGTCTTGTTCGAAATGGCAGTGGGCAAACCCCCATTCAAGGCCGAAAATCATATTGAGTTGCTCAAAAATATCGAAAAGGCTCACGATCGCATCAAGTTCCCTTCCGCCGCACAAGTCCCGGACGCGTTAAAGGCGTTGATCCGCTCTCTTCTTCGATACGTGCCCGTCGAACGGGTGTCATTTGCTGAATTTTTCAACAGCCACTTGATTGTTGATGAACTACATGGAGATGGGTCTCGTTTAGATACCTCTGATGTCGATGAAAACTTGTTTATCAGCGAATATATCCCTCCCAATCAAGCTTCGCCTTCTATGGCCGAGCCGCTTATAAACCAAGATACCATCCTCGAGAGCCCTAACCAAGTTGGTGCTCACCGTCGAAACGAGGATCGCGGGTATAATCGTGACGAGCACATCAAGGATCTTATCAATCAAAGCAGTCCAGGCCCTGAAACAATGATGTGCACGTTCCAGGTTAAGGCAGACGAGAATGAGTCGCGGCTAGTGTCGCGAAGATCCGATGTTGCCAGCAAGGAAGATTCGAGTTTGGACAAGGAATATGTCGTGGTGGAAAAACGGGTAGTGGAAGTCAATGCAATTGCTGATGAGCTCGCCAACGCCGGAAGTGGAGCCGTAGCACTCAGGCCGCGCCGAACGAGCTCTGGGCTGAGTGGCGAGTCCAACCCTTCTTGCACCCCCTTAAAAAACCGCCAGTCGCTGCGCTCCATTTCCGCCGTCGGCCAGCGTCGCATGAGTGGTGGCCAGCTTGCCACGATTTCGATCTCTCCAAGCAACGCCTTGACCAAGGCAATAGGGTTGGCGTCGAATCGTTTGTTTGGACAACAATCGACTCCCAAACCGAATATGGGTCCTCACACAGATCTGCCCTTGGCCGTGACGGCATTGCCCAACTGGAATGCCGACTTCTCCAACAATTTGCTTTTGAGGGGTGCTACGCATCCTTTTGCCGATTCACTTCCCCAAGTCGATGAAGAGGAACACGACTTGGATGAGGATTCCAAAACCTTGCGCACGCTCGAGTCGTTAGCCACAAAGGCCCATGCCATCAATCTCTTTGCCGAGGTGAAATTCAGTCAACTCATTCCGCTGCCGCCTTCCCTCGAAAGCATGGTGCAACAAGATGCTTATCATATTGACCGCTTGCCTCCCAGTATGACAAAGACGATTGGCGAGGAAGGCGTAGTGTTGTATGTCAAGACATTATCGCTCTTGGCGAAAGGGATGGCGGTCGCGAGCGACTGGTGGCTCACGTTGCACGATTCAACACACGCGGCCGATGCATTAGTTGAATCCTCTTCGCCTACAGTAGCGCAAATTAATGACTTGGTGCAGTGGATGCGGAAACGGTTCAATGAGTGTTTGGAGAAGGCTGAATTTATCAAATTGAGATTAGGAGAAGCCATCGTCGCGATTCAACATTTAAACGAAGATACAGATGCCGATCAGTCGCCGGCCTCACACTCATTCATTCTAGAAAAGAAGCCCGTTGCGGAAAAGTTGATTTTCGAGCGAGCTCTTGAAATGTCCCGCAACGCCGCCATCAACGAGTTGGTGAAAGAGGACTTGAAAGGCTGCGAATTGGCGTATAGCACCGCGATATGGATGCTCGAGGCACTCCTAGACGAACCCGACTTGCTGGATCAAGAAGGGATCGATCCGCTGGATAAGCTCACGATTGAAAAGTTTGTCATGAGCATTGGCAACCGGCTTTCCATTTTGAAGCGGAAAATGGAAATGTGAGCGCAGGCGCTGCGAAGTTGCCAACACCACTGCGAAAGCATCGAGGCGCCTTGCTGGTGGCTTTTATTTTTATACATGGTTATATATACTTGGTGTAGGTGAAATTATTACGATGATTCAGTCATATGGGGACGCCGGTCAGCAGAATGTATATTTTTCCCTGCCTCGCGAGTATTCTATTTGTTGCCTCGACGAGATCATGGCGGTCACGTCTGGCGCTGAGCTCCGACACAACCCTTCTGGTCTATTGAGGCGAGCCAATGCATCTCTGGCATCTGTGTCGTCCGACCTTGCTGAAGATGCCGATCCCTCTCAAGATATATTGGACATCATTGAAAAGACCTCGAGTTTGAGCATTAAGGGCAGATCCCGATTTTATATCCTGAGCCAGCGATTTGCGACCCTCATTAGTCCTTTACTCCTTACAGCATTATCTGCGTTTGTTCGTCTCTATCGAATTGACGCGTCAAGTCAAGTGTTGTGGGACGAGGCTCATTTCGGCAAGTTCGGAAGCTATTACCTTCAACGCGAATACTATTTCGATGTCCATCCTCCCTTGGGAAAGATGTTGGTCGCACTCACGGGTTACTTGGCGGGATATGACGGCAGCTTCAGCTTTGGTGATGGCGGTCAGTATCCCGACACTGTCAATTATGCGGCCATGAGGCGCCTCAACTGCCTTTTTGGTATTGCGTGCACCCCCATAGCGTATTGGACTTGCCGGCTGATGGGTCTCAGCATGTATACCACATGGTACATATCACTCCTGGTGGTATTCGAGATGTTGTCCCTCACTCTCTCGAAATTGATATTGCTAGACTCCATGCTACTCTTTTTCACTGCGTGCTGCTTTTTTGGGCTAGTCAAGATTCACCAATCACGTATGCATAACCGTCTTTTATCCAGGGGCGGCTTTGGATGGTTTGTGTTCACTGGGGTATTTGTGGGATGTGTGTGCTCGACGAAGATGGTGGGCCTTTTGGTGACGGTCCTTATTGGGTTCCATACCATTTACGATCTTGTGTTGAAGACGTATCAAGTTTTGGCAAAAGGAGAAAACTATTCAAAGTCAGCTTACGTTTTTGATTGGATTGTTCGAGCAATGACGCTTATTGCTCTTCCGCTCACCATATACCTTGCGAGCTTCCGACTACACTTTTACCTTTTGAATCATGGCAGTACTGAGGATGGTGGCGTGTCGACATTGATGCAGGCCAACTTCAAAGATAGTTCGATTGTCCGAGGCCCACGTTCAGTAGCATATGGCTCAGCCATTACTTTGCGCTCACAAGGTCTCACGCCCCACTTATTGCATTCTCATGACCATGCTTATCCAGAAGGTTCGCAACAACAACAAGTCACAACATACGGTCACAAGGACACAAACAACTTGTTTATATTTGATTATTCTTCAAATGATGAGTGTGGTCCTATATATCAGGATGTGTTGGATCCCGAGACCAATATGACAACAGGTCTGAAAAAGTTTGACAGTCCCCCTCGTTTGATTGCAGACGGCGATACTGTGCGCATCTATCATAACATGACTGGTCAGAATGTGCGGTCACACGTGGTTGAAGGACATCTGAAAATCGGTTATGAGGTCTCCTGTTTCGCCAGCGGAGATGATGCTGATTCTTCCAATGAGGAATGGGTGGTCGAGATCATGCAGCAACGTGTGTCTCCTTCGCCTGACTTTGCGGATGAAGACGAGCTGATAGTACATCCCATCTCAACTAGTATGAGATTTAGACACAAGAATATGGGTTGTTACCTTGGCAATAGCGGCTTTACTTTACCTGGTTGGGGTTTCGACCAAGGTGAGGTGATATGCTCTTTCCCCTTGCTCGCAAAAGACAAAAGCACATGGTGGAACGTTGAAGATCACGAAAATCCAAACTTGTCTTTACCAGAATCAGATTATGTCGCTCCGCCAATCCAATTCTGGAAAGAGTTTTTCATCCTCAATTATGGGATGATGATTTCCAATAATGCACTCATCCCTGACAAAGATAAGGAGGATACCCTTAGCTCGGAATGGTGGCAGTGGCCCACTCTCCATAAGGGTTTACGCATGGGATCCTGGGACGCCAAAAGCTGTAAATACTACCTCATTGGCCATCCTTTCATCACGCTTTTCACCACATTCAGCATATTCGCATTTGTGCCCTATCTTTTGCTGCGCATGTATCAATGGAGGAGACAAAAAATCGAGTATCATGTGCACGAAAATAGGTGGAACCTGCTCCTAGTCGAAGGCATATTGCCGTTTCTAGGCTGGGTCCTTCACTATTACCCTTTCATTGTTATGGAGAGGGTTACCTATTTGCATCACTACGCTCCCGCAATCTACTTTGCGATCTTCACTAGTGGCTATGTGTTGGAGCGACTAGTTTACGCTCACAGTCCAACGTCAGTCACTGTGGCTGTTTATGGTGTTGTCTATTTGACAATATTGTTAGTTTTCTGGCGTTTCAGGGCATTCGCACTCGGGATGGAAGGTCCCTCGTCCGATTTCGCACACTTGCGCTTGTTCAAGTCATGGGATCTCGTCAATTGAACTAGCTTTAGAATATTTAAAAGCAGTATTAATCAATCGTATGTATCATCATTGCTGTAAAAGTGTCAGAAGAGTGTGAGCTAATTGAGATACCATTGTATAGGATCTTCCTTTCATCCTCACAAAGGTCCAAAGGAGATCGGAATATATCCCCGAAAACAAAATTGGTTGCGGCATGGATATAGTATATCCCCGGATTATTTGGAAATATTGTAGGGTGTGGAACGTGATGGATTAGATTGATCCATACATGAGCGACCAAAACGTTGCGGCTGCGCAATTTCTCCGTCATTTGACAGCGTCATGGACTGAGGGAGACGGATCAAATTTTGATTCTGATCTTGCCGAGCTAGGTAAACTAGTTTCATCAACTAGTGGCGGTGCCAATGGAGTTGCTTTGAGGATACGACTCATGGCAGATAAGAATGTATGGGAGGAAGCTTGGAAATTCGTTCAAATTGCTGGATCGATCAATGAAGCTCATAGGGAGTCAGAGCAGTTCACCCGAATCTTTCGCGGAATTCTTTTGCTTTTGCGGAATTTGATTGTGGAGTTACCCTCTGATTCTGAGGAGATCTTCGAACCTTTACTAGCCTGGGCCGCACAATATCGTTTCCCAGACGCCATTGTCAGTTCGTCCTTTTATTTACCTACGGTATCTGCTTTCGTTGAGCTCTTGGTCAATAGCTGCCGTTCAAAAATAACGCATGCCTCCAATGTCGTCTCTCTCCTCGACTTATTCTTCGAAAATCACTGGCAAGCATTGTGCTCCCTTCGACATCCTGCAATAATCTTGCTACAACGAGTCATTGTCGATGGCTCTGCTACCCTGGATGAAACAAATATCAATGTGCTCTTACAAAACATGTTTGGAAACGCGAACCATATCATGAAGTATCTCCTCGAATCCTTGTCAGTCTTGAGTGTGACGGCCACCGAGGAGCTGCCAAGCCTGGACGAAGCCTGCATTGCTATATCGGAGCAATTATTGTCGCATGAGAGCTTTGAGAAATACTTGATCAGACAAACCCTAGTGCAAAAGGTTGCGTGGCTCAAAATCGCCCAAATCGTTATACCCCACAAGATGGATTGGAATAACTTCCAGCTTATTGCCATGTTAAGCTGGTCCTTTGAGTGCCTCAAGGATTGCGCCAACGGTGTAGACGACGCTTTCAAGGTTGGTGTCACTGCAGATTATGAATCAATGATGATCTGCACCTTGGACATACTCAGTGAGCTCGCAAAGTTCGAGCAAGGAACCAAGTTCTTGATTCACTATGACGCCCTAGATCTACTCGTCAAAGTATTTGGCGCATTGCAATTGCATACCAAACCTCTCACTATAAAGGACAGAGCACACGCTATGGACGGCCCTGGCTCTTTTCCTCATGCAAAGAGTATGATCGTCGAGATCGTGTCATGTATTTGCCATGGCAATTACAATCAACAGGAACATTTGAGAAAGATTCATGGCTTAGAGCTTGTTTTGTCCAATTGCATTATTGACGATAACAATCCGTTTTTGAGGGAACGATGCATTGTATGCATCAAGCTATTACTTGCGGAGAATTCCGAGAACCAAAAGTTCGTGGCCGGATTGGAAGCAAAGGGTGTTGCTGATGACAAGGTACTTGATGAAGCAGGGTATGAAGTCGAAGTAGTGGACGGAAAAGTCGAAGTCAAAAAGAGACTGGAACTCAACGATCATAACAATGACGGAAAGTGATGACCATAACAATGATGGAAAGTGATGACCAACGGATACCTAATGATTATTTTATCGTAAACGTTTCAGCGTTATATATACTCAATTTAGGGTGAAATAGCTTTGGTCAACCACAGCACCTGGTTCTGTATAAAAGTACACATCCACTTCATATCGGTGTCATCAAAGTATGCGAATTTGATTTTGCGGTCGCATAAGATGTCGCGCATCTGCGTCCACATGTCCAACTCAAAGTTGACACGAACGGTCGCGCGCTGGCCATTGATATCCATGACCTTGCTGGTCTCGAGGTCTCCATATGCGCGATGCTTGAGTCTAATATTTTCTGCATCGTAGAGAATACCATCCCGATATGTCAATGGATCGATTTTGGGAAAGTTGCAATGGAGACTGAATGACTCGATATTACTTTGGTCATTGAAATCATCTTTGTCAACCATCTTCAAGTACTTTATTTGCTCCTCGGCGGTTTTGTAGATCGTGTCCTTTTCGAACAAAGGGGCAACTACTTTCCGCTTATACAAGCGGAAATCCTTGAGAGGATCTGCATGCCTCATGGCCACACCCTGGAATTCGTTATTTGAATCCATGTATCCATGCGTATGGATCAATGACTTGACCTGATAATAGCCCTGCTTCAAAACGAGAGCAGCTGCGACAAATGTATCCTTGTCGCCAGCACCTTGAGCACCCAAGGAGAAGAGCTTGTAGAAGACCTTGGGCCCATACACGTTATAGTAGAGTGAAAGCATCAACGTGCCACCGTGGGTGGCCTTATTTATGAACATTTGACCCGCCTCAGTTGAGAGATCGGGCATGGCTCCATCAAAGTCGTGATAGGGAGTTCCACGGCTCTCCTCTTCGGTAAGTTGAGCCGCATGCTTCAAATTGAGAGGGAATTGGCGATACCGAACTCTTCGAGTCCTGTCAACATGGATACCCAATGCTTCGTAGTATGCAGGAGTGATGGTACGGGTCCAGTAGTCTGGCCATGTGATCATACCGTATAGCGCATATAAATCGCTCTCAAAGACCTCGTTGGGATTCTGGAGCACGATGTTATCGGAGTCCAATAAAAGCACATGCTGGAAACTGGATGTCATCATTGCCAACAGCTTGTATTGATAAGTTGTAATTTTTGATTCCCAGTCTTTAATTACCAGTGGGCCCAAGACTTCTTGCAACAGAATGCACTTTGCATTTATATCGGCGAGATCTTTCTCGCACCAAGCACGCTCTCGCTCATAATCCTTGGATGTGGGTATGAGAACCTCGACAGGTAAACTGCAGCCAGTCTCGCGGATCGCGCGGATGGCAAGGTATGCGAGCCAAGAGAAACGACCGCCTCCCACGATGGCCACGCCTCGAGTGCCTTCGTTATATAGAGACTTGGGAATCTCTTGAGGAAGGGATTCCAAGACTTTTGCATGCTTGGTGGCGAAGTCAGGCCAGAATTCCGGAGACACATCAGCCAAAGCAAGCAACTGAGCCTTGGACCCTGGCACGAAATGCTGATCTGAGATATCATTATACGTGATTGCTTTATCGAGATCTTCACCGGTCAACTCGAATGCATATTTCTCAAAGATCCCGAAAACCTTGGACCAGTATCGATGAGACGCCGGTAGGCCAATTTTCTTCAGCGTTGCATCGGCGAATTCAGTGGTTGGTCTTGTGCGATTTAGAGAGTTGACGGTAGGGGCTTTAGTGCGAGTTGCAGAACTCAAGAAATAATGGAGTGCACCAAGCGTCACAAGAAATACACCAAAGAGTACGGCCTTGTACTTGTAGCCACGCAATTTGAACATGAGATAGAGATCCGGGGACTCAGATCAGAACATCCACGCTTGAAGTGGCCTTGACAAGAGGAGATGTTGACACATGTTGACACATGGTGGTTCAAGAGCAAAAAAAAACAAGGCGTGTGCAGGTACGAGATCTATGACCACACCAAGCGCAGCATATACCACATTCACTATAGCGGGGGATTCCCGGGGGGGTATTGCCGGCTTGGTGTTCCCGTGTTTACCCGGGTGTATTTCTGTAGGCTGGGAATGGTATACATGTGCTGTGATTGAATGAGTAGAAACCAGTGGCACGCGGGCGTAAAGTGTTGGAGAGTATGGGCGATATTGTGTATGAAATTCTGATGATGGGGCGTACTGGCACAGGAGTCCATACGTCGGGAATTATCACACGACCAGTTCTACGGATGAAACCATTGAGCGATAGTAATCGTACTTTGCCTCAAAAGCATCGGTGTGCTGCTGGTGGTGACACATCGTGCCCTGGAAACGGACCAGGCAGGCGAAATTTATATTTTTACCTACTGATTACGCTAGTTTCCAATGTCTTATAACGGTGTCGGTCTTCAAACTGCTCGAGGGTCAGGGACCTCTGGCTATGTTGAGACTAACTTGGCGGCGGCCCTGAATAAGAGCCAGACTAAACCCGATGAGCTTGTTCATGGTCATTACAAGAAACGAAAGTTACTACAACAAGAGGAAGAACGGAGACGAAAACAGGCTGTGGTTGCAGACAACAAGATACAATCCCAAGCTGAGATCGTTGAACATATGAGTAAGCGTCAAATCGATTTAAAGTGCGCGGAGCTTCGTGATCAATTAGAGGATGATTCCGAGGATGAATCGGTGATCGCACATAAAGTTGACGCACTACGGGAACGTCTTAGCAATCATACCAGAGAGGAGTTGCTGGATGCCGATTCGAAAACAGAAAATTTATCTGAGGAGACGCATATCAGTGGGAAAAATCACACAGCAGATTTGACGACTACAGGTGAACACGCATCGAAAATCGCACCGCTGGCAAATAAGGAAGGAAAGCCAAAATACGAGCCGCGGCATAGTTCCGGGGTGAACCCTAGAGTCAGGCGGCAGTAAGCGTTTTCTTTTGGATGTGACACGCGAATGCAGCTTCATGTTTTGGTCGAATTGAAAGGTAGTCCGCGATGGAGAATCAAGCTCTTAAGAAACAGACAGGATGCCGACCTGTGGAGTACTTTAGCTACATAAATACCCTCTCGGAACGAGTTACTACGCATTGACCTGTGACTCAAGGTCCAGTCTTCCTTGTCGCTACTGAGTTGGGTCTTCACAGGACTTGTAACTCCCTTCGACAATGCTTGTTTTGTGATCGTGGTCCGGCTCAAGGGTCAGACCGGGAGCATCAAAATCAGTCATTAAGCTTCGATCCTCGGCAGCATCATCTTGGTATTCATCGAGTATATTTGATGTGTCGGTTGCCTCTGGATCGGATTCACGGGATAGGGCAATCGGGTTCTGGTCCGAGGTGGCCGTGTGTGTATCACGTTGTATGTCACTTTCGATATGACTCAGATCCTGGAGCTCGTCGTCGACATGATGTAAACGATCATTAGAGGTAGCCTGGCTTATCTTTTGCGGCTCGTTGTGGTGTATATCCAAATCAGCGACAATTGGCCTTTGTTCTGTAGAGTACTCCGTCGCATTATCTTTATCTTCTGAGTTATCGCGTTTGACGGCCGTTTTGTCGACGCGATCCTTCGTAGAAATATTGGCCTCATCACCATCTTTCCAGAGTGCATCCTCCTCTTCCTGGTCTGACATCGATGAACCTTGATTGCAGCGCTCGGCAGAAGCAGCTTGGGGTCCGTTTAGAGAGTTCCCCGATCCAGGTTGGAAACGCTCCGCATCACCCGCATCGTGATTTGTGGTGGTCGACAGGGGTGTATCTTTGGACAGTCCCCCAATCTCGAAAAGTCGATGGCTGGCAATGGTGAAGCGCGATGGAACAGGTTCGAGAGCCACAGGTTCCTTGAAGGTGCTTGGTAGCTTCCGACCTCGTGGTCCCTTGACGCGCAGTTTTGGAACGGAAGGCGACGGCAGACTCGCTGTCTCCAGTTCAATTGGAGACGCGGTCTCTGCCTCTTTCTGCTTGGCAGCAGAGTCGTCCGCGAGGCTACCGATCGGAACCATTCCGGGCATGGGAATACCACGACCCATCACGCCTTTCAAGCTCTGAGCAAACCTCATTTTGTCATCTGATAATCGAGTCTGACCTTGCGGTCTTTTACTGGGGAGGCTCGGCTTGTTTTCGGTGTTTGAGTCAGAACTAGATTTTTGATTTATCTCGAACATTTGCTGGAACGCGCTCATCTTTGCAGAGAGCTTCTTCGGTTTAGGAGGCGGGGCCTTTGACTTTGAACTGGATGGGGACGGAACTGTCTCACAAGACAAATCTTTTTTAGCCGGACGAGTAGGCACAAATGGGCCTGGCGAAGGCATGTCTAACCTAGCCGCGTGCTCTACCTTGCTCGCGCTTTCACTGTTATCTTTGTTCGACTCCCCGTCAGCTCCAGAAAGTTTGAGAGACTCGTCACCGTCCAGCGACTGTTTCAAGGGCATATCAGGATATTCTGCGACTGACAAGCTGCGTAAATCCAGGTCCGCGGCCGCCTGCTGCGACGGTTCGCTGCTGTCAGTTAATCCCGAGATAAATGTTTGTTTCGTGGTTTCGTCGTCTTGAAAAGTCGACGACGTCGAGGTCCTTTTCGGGCGAGCAGGAATGAACGGTTCAATAATTGCCGCCAGAGTGTCTTCAGGTCGTGCTTCCGCGGTTACGATACTTGACTTCACGGGGTTCTCTCCAGCGTCCGCGGGATCTCTTTCCGAGACTTTGCTTTCAGCTGTGTTGGAAATCTTCGATGGCATTGGTTCGGGCTCTGACATTGTGATATCGGGCTGCAACTCTGAGGCATGCTCATAAGAACTACCGGCAGTCGGATGTACCACGTTAGAAACATATTGATCTGCGGTAGTCTCCGGCGAAGAGACCTGCTCGACTTCTCGGTCTGTTGCCGATGTTCGTACACCAGATAACATCGCTGGCTGGTCGTGGCTAGGTATTTCATCCTGCACTGCGTTGACACCTCCAAAGTCCAGATGTTCACTTTGACAATCATGTGCATCGGGCATGATTGTTTCGTCGTCGTCGTCAAAACCAGATTCGGCGTCAGTCAACGAGCTTGGTTCGTTTTTGAACGTCAGACGGGTTTCCGTGGTCTGTGGCGTACACGCACCATCATCTCGCGATCCGTATGAGACATCATCATCTGTGTCCAGGTGCGATTCCGAAACAACTTTCTCCTCGTCGTCACCGCATTCGGGTACGCGGGAATCAGGACCATCATCAACGGGCGCTATCCCGGTGACCGGTCGCTCCTGCTCGGAACCAGCATCATGCAGCATTCCAAATTCATTCGTGACCCTTGAGCCGGTATCTGGGATTTGCAAAGAGTCCGCACGAGCTTCGTCTCCGGACTCGTAACCACCTTGATGACTGTTGGCCGCACCGTCCAGGCCCACATTATCCTCGGTCAAGCTCTTGATATTGATGATATCAGTGTGTTGATCTGCTGGTGAAGCGGCGCCCCATGCCGCGCCTGAGTAGGAAGGAGCCAATGACGCCTCGTCGGTTTCACTCTGCGAATACTTGGCCTCGTCCCCAGCATCATAACCTTCACCGGCGCTGGCGATCCCATCAAATGGCATTGAGTCTGAGGCGATGACATCAGAGCGGGTGGGACGCCTCGGAATAGATGGGGGAGCGACCGGTGATGCATTGACGGGACGATTAGCAGTGCGGACTGGGCGTGGGGGTAACACCGGATCGACTGCAACTGGTGCAGGTCTGGGTCGCCGGGGAATAGCCGGTTCCTGTGCTATCTGTGTTGATTCCGGGTCAGACGCCGGCGGAGAAGATTTGCTTGGACGCGAGGGAATCAAAGGCGGATCGAACAGCATATTTGGAAAGCGCGGGGTAACTCGTAGTCGTAAGGATTCGGAAACCGCGGATATGGGAACGTGCAGGAGAGACGACTTTCGACGATTGCTGGCGGGAACGCAGACACAAAACACGAATCCACGAAAAAGAGAATACTACTACACACCTGATTGGGGTATATATGTTAACTATGATACTTTATTGTAGCAATTCTATGAGAAGGATACTGACACAATGTATCAAGAGTTGTTGGCAGCCTCCAGAGTGAACAAATGCACTTTAGGGTGTTTACGAGTAGTTCAAACGGAAAATATCGTTGAACACATAGTAAGAGGTCCCATCAGGGATCAAATGGAACACTTGAGAGTATCTTTGAGGATTCTGCTCCTCGTCAATCAATAATTCTCCAGTGACCATGACTAAAATGTCACCACTTGGGGATGCAGGTTGAGCGTCCAAAGTAGAGACTCTGTGGCTCACTTTCTGAAAGGGCAAGGAAACCAACTTTTCAACAATGTCCTTGGCACCTTGGAGTTGAGAAGTCTCAAACGTCAACATGGACTGTTCCCGGTACAAGTTTCCCAACTGAGTTCTATCAGAATCGAACTGCTGGTAGTAAAACGTACAGAATTGATCAGCGACCGTGTTAAAATCAACTATGCGCGGTTAGTAATTGGAGCCTTGCAAAGTATACTGAGATACATACCAGACATTATGCTTTACGATGAAATCTAGTATGATGGGGTTGGAAACCAGCCAAGTAAACTTACAACCGGCAAAAAAACAAATGAAGGTGAGTGTGTGCAGGACAGGTGTGGGAAAGCCGGGCTGGCAGTAACCTTTCGTGCTCCGACTATTGGTAGGTGGGTGTAGGCGGGTGTTGGGTTACTCTTCTACGATCAAGCTTGTTCCTTGTAGATTTGCAACAAAGGAGGAAACGTTGGTGATTACTGAATGGTATAAAAGTTGGAAAATAAATTTCACTTCAATTCGCAGCCATCTTTCAACGCCATTTTAGACAAGCTGCGAATAATCCTTCAAGATTCCCTTCATGTGTGCGTTAGTAATCTTACCCCTTCTAGTCTTCTTTTGTTTCTTCTCCAGTTGCTGTGGTTTATTTCTGATTGCTTGCGGGTCCGCACCAGTTGGCTTGAGACTATGATCAAGTAAGGCCTGATAGAGCATGTCTGGTTCGGGCAATTTGACTCGTGCCCACATTGTCTTGAACTCTTCATCGACCGTATCAAGCTTGCCACCCAAGTTCGCCCATACAAGTCTGGGTGCATTTTCTTTTTTATTGCGCAATACCAAAATGAGATCCTGCTCTTCGAGTTCTGCAATCGCTTCCATGCATCCCGACCAGCCATCGCATAATTCCTTGACAGACGTCCCGCGGAATGACGGTTGTGAACGGAGGAAATTCAAAAGGTCATCGGAAGTGCGGATATTGTGAAGCGAAACGTACTCCAATGTGTTCGCTTCGGGGTCATATTTGATTCGCTCAATCTCCTTCAAAAGTGGTAAGAGCGAGTGCGATATATCAAAAGAAAGGTAATTCTGGAGCTTGTATACTGGGATTGGTGCCGCTTGCTGACGGACATATTCTACTGCCAAGTGAAGTTGGGTTGATAAATGTGATCCCGAGAACTCGTTCGCTTCCCTTTTCTGCCGTTTGATTGCTTCCGCCACCGTTGCCGACATTGGCCGCTTGCTGCGTTCTTCCGGAACAGCTACTGGGGCTGCTGGCTGCTGAACAGCACGGCGCGCCACCGTCACGGCCGGGCCGCTCTTTATCTTGTTTTTGAATGCAGATAACTGGGCAGATAAATCAGACATGGTTCCGTCTCTTGCAAAGTGTATCCTCTATATCAGCAGCCTTTTACCGTCCACACACACGCTCTGGGTCTTGGTCTCTGGTGACGAAGATGATAAGCTACGCAGCGTCACGATGAAATCAATATTATCCATCAATGCTGTGCCCTAATTCTTGCACATTGTGCTGGTGAACGCACGACTGATTATTCACTATAAAACCCCACACGCAGAAATTCTGCGACCTCATCTTTATACACCACGAATCTTGCTGTGCTGTGAGCGAACCAATAAACCACTAGCGTTAACATTGGAGCTAGTTAGGTTCATCACATGTACGGTGTTTTCCATATCAATCCTATTCTTGAGGTGGAGAGATCCGCTTCTTGATGCCAGCACAAAAACCATCGCTGTTGGAGGTCGCCCCCAAAACATTTTGGGCTGGACGACCCATGAAACGGTGATGACCTGATGTCTGGGACATAGTCGTAGTTGTGTAAGCCTTTTCCTAGTGTGATACTGTTCATGGCGCTATCGTCATATTGGAACTCCCTCGACGTGCTCAGTGTGTGTCATCAGATGAGATGCCATACGGATGGGAATAATCTGCAATGTGAACGACCGCCCTAAGCGAAATTTGTTTCAACTGTCGACCGCAAAGACTTTCAAAGCTTGATTGGCCGGAATATAGAACTGCCAGTGGCCCGAGGACTTGCATCGTGCACTGGTCGACTCTTGATTCCTACAAAGTGTGGAGTTGCAGCATAGCTATAATTTCACGAAGTATACGGAGCCTATGACTTATGAGGTATAATTCTCGCCCACGCGGCCGCGCCTGCGCCCCTCTTCAATAATGAGCCGCTCGGTGGGTTCAATGGGATCGCCATTTGTTAGACGGGTCGCCAACTCGCGACCATGACTGCTACACATGTCGATCCGTTGTGCCCATGCGAGATTTTTACGCATGCCGGAATTGCTAAAATCGACCACCAAATCTTGCGGAGGAAGCCATCGATGTTCAGGCTCATCAACACTGCTGGCAATAGTTTCTGAATCAGGATGAGAGAATTCCGTGCGAGTAGCAAGATGCCAATTATCTATCAAGCGCATAAGAAATTGTCGCGCTAACGATTGGTTGAGCCAGACCATCGACAGCAAGTCGATCCTTCGGAGCGAGCCGCGACACTCGCCATTCAGAGTGTCCTGCACTTCAAGATTTGCGGTGTGACGAAGCGTCTTTTCCCAATGTACGTCCGTGATACATTTTAAGAGCTGTCGTTCATGTGCCTTGCGCAAGTACGTGTTGTTTATTGACTTCAAACTCAAGTCAGATAAGTAAACCCGACTAGCCGGATCGCTGAGGTACGACAAATCACAAACAGGACTCTCCAAAGGTGGTAGAAGACTATTGTACTGCATTTTCGATGATGCCGGCGCAAACGATGTCGCCATGGATGACTGGCTCCATCCGTATCCGGGGTAACTTTTGGCCAGGTTCACCATCTTGTCTACCAGCGACAAGTGGGTATCATTTTTGAGGTGAGGCAGGCGCGTGGTAATTCTAGTGATGATGGAGGCCAAGTCCTTTGGATAGTGGCTCATCAAATCATAAGTCCGGAACCGGCTTGCCTTGGACCGATCAATCACATAATCGGTTGAGAGGTTGACGCCTGCCAAATTGAGCTCCTCGAGATTGGGACACAATGTCACCATATGAATAGCGTACCCGATGGGGATGTCTCGAGTTGTTGCGAACGACTGCAAAATCTTGTGACTCACGGGATGCAGCAGGGTAGTTGTATTTGTGGTTTTGAAATCATCAACAAAAGTTCGTGACAATTGTAGAACTTCGGGTGAGGGCCTGGGCTCGGACGATCTTCTGAGTTGCTCGGCATTGTCCTTGGACCAAACTTTGGAGAACAGTCCCAAAACCTGTTTGAGCGACCGCTTTGCAATAGATTGGATCGTTGCCGAAGATTTGAGCGAGCCCAGCGACCTCATCGATTTCGCATCCTGCCGTTTGCGCACGAGCGCGTCCTGCTGAGATGACACTGATTGTTTTCTGACCGACAGGTGTTGGAATAAGTATAGCGGGGTCCCCTTGAGTTTCCAATCTCGCCAGCCCGCGCTTACATCCAAGTCATCATCGTCTCCCCGAGCAGGTGGATTCGAGTCGTGTCTGTTTGGGGAATCACCTGTGGGCCTCGGAAATCCCGTCGGTGGGCGAGCCAATGGATACTGGGGCCGAGAGGTCGCACGACGCTGAGCTTCATCGGTCCCCAGCATCAAATTCGATAGGTCGATCCGACGAACGAATTCACCAACGCTGGGGTTCACTCTCAAGTACGTCACAAACTGGGCTACGCGGTAGGTAGACGTGAAAGCAAGATCAGCATAATAGAACGGCTTGGCAGAGTTGTAAAAGAACTTGTTCACGTATAAGCAGGCTTGGAGGTCATGAACATCAGAGACGTAATAGAAAATGTGGTCCAAAACTTCGGCCGGTAACAGCGCGATGGTGAGCTTGGTGTAACGGGAAGGTTTCAGATAAATACGCTTGTTTATAGACTTGTTGACATCGTGGACAAGAGAAGTATACTTTGACTTTAAATTTCCTCGACGATGGAGGGCCAACATTCGTGCGATTGGTTTTGCTTCTTGAGGGGTGCAGGAGCTACCAAGATCAGAGGTCTCTGGAAACAGATTTGCAGATACGCATCGAGAGTCCAGGATTAATGAGCGATAGGGAGGGGATGGGTGCTGAGGTTGTCTCTCTATCAAAGACATGAGCTAGTGAGTGTAGTGTGTGAGCAATGCGAGAAAGAAGAAGACGGATAATGATAGAATCAGCGCACAGCGAGATCCCGATTTCGCGGAGAAATAGAAGCGGTCGCAATAATACGGGGTAAGGCAAGGAAATAACACATCAGAGATAGGGGAAAGGGGGGGGCACGGCCGTATCAGAGACCAAGTGTTGCTATCGAAAAAAGAAATGGTGCTGTACCAACCACCCTATAGTGTGTTTGAGGGGACCTCAATTGGTCTTGACGGGACCGGCTTCAATCAGGAATCACAACTGGCAACATACATTCGTATCATGGTGCATGTAAACGGCCAAGTGGCAGTATTGTTTCCCCGCGTATACAATCGCAATTCCCGTGAGGTTCGAAATATGAGTTTAGCATCGTTCGCATACCCCGCCTCATAAAGTCAAGGACAATGGGACTCAGTAATTTCTTGACCGGTGACATCAGGGCCAGACCCACAATCCAAACTTACACATGACCACCACTTCCCCCCCTTCCCCTCAATGAACACCAATTGAAGTCGCATTCTCCAGGGCATTGATTTCTTGGGGGTGGGCCATCGGACGCAAGAACCTTCCAAATGAGGAAGGCGGTCTTTAAATCTTAATTTTTATAAGCCCCCTAACGACAAATTGCAGCAAGGAAGCAGGGTTCTCGTCCACTCGCTGGAGTTCAACGGTGTCCAGATGCCACTTTGTGGGCCTCTCACGAAATTGGCTCCTTGAGCCTTGAAGCTTGTTTTCTCCATTCAGCACCGCAACCTCCTTGAAAACAAGGTATTTGGTCTCAATAATAATCATTAGTCGCCAGATAGGCAACTAAAACTGCTCTCTTGTTGTCCAGGGTTCGTCCATTCAATAATCTAGCGGTCAAAGTAAGACTATAAGGAGTAGGCCAGTAGTTTTGCTAAATCGGTTTTCTTGGAAGCAGTAATATCTTGCGTTTTCGATCGGGCCCAAAACAAGGCCCAAAGACATTGAGCTGTACGGCCAATCCGTCACGACAACACAAGACTTTGCTCGGATAATCGAGGCGGTAGAATTCTAAAGCGGCATGATCGAAGGCTGCCGATCTCTTTCCAAATTGATCGGGATACTTGCATCAACAATGCCAAGACAAAGAATGCGCACTTGTTCACCAGACTTTATTTGTGCGAAAATAGTTCAACAACGCAATATTTAAGGTTTGTTCGGATAATGTTAAATTGACGGTTGAATTGGGGTGAGCTTGAAACTGCGTAGGCGCGATTTCGCTCGTCTACATATAACCTTGTTACAGTGTGCAATGAAACAAAATATCAACAAGATTTCGCAGCCACGGAACCCCCGCTTCAAAAAATATAATTGCAATCGATATAGATTAAGGTTTCAGCCGCATTGCAATTTTGTCCGATCAAAGTCATTTATTGGGGGCAATAGTGAATTTCGAATTAAACAGATCTTCGGTGTCAACCGTCTATACGCTATGCCCCAGTGCCATTGGTCGCTGGCTTTTGTTTTTTAAAAAAATCAAATCAAAATCGAAATGGAACGGATACGTGGTTAGCACGTTCCGACTATTATTTCTCGGCGTGGATAATTCATCCCTGCCGCTTAGCATGGTACTCAAACAATGAACTATTTGCGAGCTCAACAGACGACCACATGTTGATGAAATACATTCTCGTGGCGGAATATCCTCCAATAGTCACATGCGCAGGCCCGATTTGGAGGTGGATTCGCCATGACCACGCAGCGCCATGCAGACATAATTTTCCTTCATAGGTGTATGCAGTTTCACACTCTAAAGGTAGACTGCAACGTTTTCAGGAATCAAATTTGACTCCCCCCTCTCGGTAAGCCAATGACATCCTCAATAGAATCCAATCGAGTACAAACGTATAATTTCAAATGAAGCGATACACGGTGTGGTCTGCGTAACCAGAGTGCAGTATTGTGTGCCACCACAATTTTACGAAGATTGCACAATATAGACGCCATAGTTTTTGGTATTTTTATATATTTTGCAATTTTGTAGCATGCGCTTGGTTAGCGTCCAACCTCCCGAGCAACCCCGCCCGCCCCTCACTTTTGAACCGATCAGCGGCACTTAATGGTCAACAGTTATAATTACAACTGAAATGTGACGAGGATCAAATCGGCCAATTAGCCTGTGGTACGGCCACGACTGGATTGTGGTTGGAGGCGCGTTTCAAGTCATGTTTCTCTGAATATCACAGCTTTATGCCCCCGGCATACCCATTGCAAGAGGCTTGTACCCCGTAAATAGAGTTCTGCAATTATGGAGGAGAGGCCGTCCCGTCCAGTCCATGTTTAGAGTTGGCACGTCCATCCATTTAAACTTTAGAGTTTTGTGCGATCTCCCTCTTGTGAGTCCAGAGGGAAATTCGCGCGGCACCAATAGGCTGGCAGTTGTGCCACTCTCACGCTGCTTTGGAAAAAGAAAGTCACCGGGTTAATGTCTTGCCCTGGCTTTTCTGGGGCCCACGCACGTTCAAATCAGCAATTGCGTATAATTGGTGGGCATATATATATCGCATCGTGTCAACATTAAACGACCCCCAGTTCCCGCGATGCTTTTTAGCAGTGCTGGATTCTCAAGTGGGCGTTTATTTGTCGCAAGCTTTTCACTTTGAGTTTGGATATTAGCTTTGAATCTAGAGCTTTTGTTCCCACTATATATCCTGTATCCTTGGCATACGAGACCCTCAGTCTTACTTCCCTTCCGAAGTGCAATCGGTGAATCATCAAGTGCTGTTTCTCACAGATCTTGCCCACGGCCAGTTCAGGACTCTACCAATTTGGGGTCGACTACTTATCAGTCCTTGAAGGCAGTCATTCGGGTCTTTTCTCTATCAAATAGTTTGCCTGGCGTCCCGCCTGCATCTCCTACCATAGACGGCAACGCGACTATTTCCCATACAATCGCTCACAACTTGCACAGTCACGCCCGTCGTAAATTTCGTTACTTTTTTCGCAACCATTTGCAGTAACAGGCATTGGCTGCAAACAAAACCCTAGCAGCGATATATGTCCAACACCAAGCTCACCCCAACGTGGCAGGGGTACATTGGATCCACGCTTGATGCTTTGATTATAATTCAGCATATTTTGGATAAAAAAATCGAGCCGGTCTCGAGGCGGCCCCACGAGCGTGAGCGGCCAGCTCTTATCAAATCTGGAAATGTTTTCGTATTCATTGAGGAGTATTCGGGCATTAAACGGTGGACAGATGGAGTCACATGGTCGCCATCGCGGGTTCTAGGAAAGTTTTTGGCGTACCGCAAAATGGACGACGACTCCATTCATCAAAAGGGCATCAAGAAGAAAAAGAAGGCAAACAAGATTGCGCCAAAGATAGATGAGGCACAGTCCGATAAACTTGCTCGCGGATCGGGCAAATCCATTCCCACACATTCCGAAGCCACCGTCCCTCCACTTGATACCGTCAAATCGTTGCCTCAGCTCCCCACATACAAGCAAGTGACTCTTGACCGCCCAGGGGGAGGCCATCCCGAGCTACCATATGGTGGCCACATCTCTGATCGAGGTGGGAGATTTTTCGATCAAGACCTCATAAAGAAATCATTGAGCTTGACCACCACTAGCAAGGAACTTCACCTAGACGGTCTTGAAGAGAGACAGACCATTCACCTTGTTAGTTATTATACACATGACGACGTGACGAACGGCAGATTGGTGCGGCCCTCGAAAGAAGAAAAGCCTTGGGCAATCAAGCCCAGTCTTTGGGACGCGATCAAGGAGACATCTCTAGGGGGCAAGATTCCTATTGAGGACGAGGCATACTACTATTTGGACACGAAATACCAATTGCAGCGTATGGACCTTCAAAAGCCGCAGCCAGGAACTCCGCGTAGTGCGACTTCACTTATCCCGCCGCCAATTGCAGTGTATGGACCGAACTTGACGCGCCATCCACCAGATAAATTGGGTGCTGGGCAACCCAAGCACGAGACTCTTCCAGTCATTGGGCGTCAAAAGCGCCCGACTCGGGCCTATGCCGTAGCCCAGCAAGGCGTTGAGTATGGGATCGGTGGCGGTCAAATCACTATGGGGTATGCGCAGTCTCATCAGATAGGCGCGTTGACCAACGGACAAGATCACGGGCATGGCCAGGGATACCATCATGGTCACGGACAACTCTCGACTCCAAGCAACTATCCAGAGTTTCCCTACAAGCGGGATCTTCTGAGCGCGTATCCCGATAATGGCAACAAGCGAGAGGATGAACCAGGGAATGCCGCGCATGGGATCCACAATGGAGGGTACAATCAAGACGTGACATTCATGAGTCAGTTTAACGGTGTATGCTTTGCTCTGCCTGAAATCCCTGATTCGCTTGGCAACGTAAGCCAAGCGCACCCGTCACACTATGGAGCACAGATGCACCACCTGCAACTGCCGCATTACGTCCTGCCCATGGGCATTCACGGCCCGCATATTACGGAGAGTACCATGGTATATTATCCTCAGATATCACAGCATGAACAGCAAATATCGGGGCAGCCGTACGTGCAGCAGATCCAGCCGCAGAGGTACCTCCCCGAATATGACGTCATAACTAAGCCATATTATGCTGCCTCGGGAGAGGAGGTTCATGCGGGGCCGGAAGCGAATGCCAATGGACGTCAGAAGGCATATCATTTTGTTGAATCCCATCATCCCGAGCAATATCCGCTCATTGCAGGCCAATTCAACCCTCAGGGAAATGCTGGGACTCGCGGCGGCGGCGGCGGCGGCGGCGGAATCAGCAGCGGTGGCCTGTCCACCTCAGAGTCTACAGCACCCACTGTGGCATACGATGCGGCATGGTCTAATACGGCGAACAAGCAGAGCAAGCATCACATTAGTCCCGCAGTCTCACAGAGCCCCGCCACCACCAAAAGTTGACCAGAGATGAACATGACTTTCCCGAAAGAAACGGACTAGAAGATATAGGCACCTTTGAACGTCTTTTTGAATGGATTTTTTGCACTAATGCCCCCGGTTTTACAAGAGCAATCTTACAGATGCATCAATCTTGGCATTGTATATCTCCGTGTACGACTAAGCTTTGCGAAGATGTTTTAGAATGTGATAATAGTTGTATAAAATGAACAAGCGGTTTACCAAAAGTGTATATTAGTCGAGCAAATAGTTGGAGGAAAAATTGTTCCAGTCAAGTAGTCAAAAACCCCGCTCTAGTGCCACGCCGAAACAGTATTGTCTGCAACCGCGCCAACCGTAGCATGAATACACGATCACGTATTCAAGAAATTAAAAACATTGAGGTTCGGGGAAAACTTATAGTCTTTGAGGAAGGCACTAAAAAGTTAAAAGAAGGATTTTGCCAGTGACTTGACTAGCCGGAATTAAGCAATTAATAGGAAACAAGACTTTATAATCTGGCTATAGGATTGTTTGATTCTATATATGACGCATCCAATAGTTATGGAAAAGCTTCTCACTATCAGATGCTTTGATCGCGCAATCTGAAATGTCCTCAGTCTTATCCGTCAACCTCAACATCGTATTGATCAATGCTTTCCAAGTTAACCAACTCCTTCAACTCTAACAACCGACTATCGGCATTTCCGTATGCAAAGTATTCGCGCAAACGCAGGTTGTATAAATTCATGAGCTTCTCATATTTTTGCAACAGGCGATCCTTCTCCTCCACTTCCTGCTCAAACATGCTGACGTTCTGTTGCATCTGGATTTGCACTTGCTTTTTGCGCTGGCGACACTTGAGCGCAGCAATGCGATTGCGTTCCAACAAACGCTGCTTCTTCCAGGCCGCCGTCCCTGGAATAGGCCCATCATTTGGATTATAGATGACCTCGTTGTTGTAGATGAGCAGGTGATTCGGGGGAGGCACGCCTGCTGCAAACAAATGATCCGAGGGCTCTTCCTTGATTTGCTGTGCAGTGTTGGGAGCGGAAATAGGTGAAACAGGCTCTCTCTTGAAGGAGGTTTCATTGTTGCGAGTGACAAAAGGCTCGGTGTGCGTCGGTTGCGGCGGCTGCGCGGCAATATAAGCCCCCGTAGCTTGAGCGGTCGCCGTGACTGGAGCGTTTGATTGTGTGGGACGCTCGCCCATGGGTGGTGGGATTTCGGCGATGAACTGTGTGTGATTCACCTGTGGGTGTGAATCCATCTGCTGCGGCTGAAACGGTTCCTGGAATTGCGGATGCGAGGCGCGACCATCATTATGGTGGTTCAGATGTCCCACTGAGCCACGATAACTGTCGATCTGATTACCCTGCTCGTCATAAAAGAAAGCTTCATGGTTGATGATCTGACCAATCTGACCGTTGGATATGGAAAGGCGTCGGCGACGCGGATGGCCATCGTTATAGGGGATGGCCATGGTAGAATCGTAGATGGGGGGGTTTGTCATGGGATATGAGTTGAAGTCGAAGGGATGGTGATTTGGAAAAAACTGATGACCAGGAAACATGCTACTGAAAGAAGCTGAGCGACGCTCTGGATCAGTTGCCACTGTGGAGGTGTTAATAGGCCCACTTTGAACTTGCAGGCAATGGCTCGGTGTAGGTGTGCGAGTGGAAAGTTGCTCAAGATTCGCGGCCTCTGACATCATCGCACCGCTAGCGTGCATATGGTGAGGTAACCTGCCCTGCTTTGGGTCGGCCATCTGTTTTGACGCTCCGCTCAAAAAATCACTTGGACCCGAGGAATCGTAGTCTGACGTGGGCGCAGTATCTGGGAGTATGTCCGAGGTATTGAACGAGTGGGTGGCGGCGGGATTATATACGTCGAATTGGGAAGGACTTTCGGCGAAGCGGTCTGGTTTCGCTTTGCCCAAATTATAGTTCAATTGCGAAAGTTGCTGTTCCAAACTAAGCTTCTGTAACGACATCAGGTCATGCAGTTGTGAGACCAGGTTAGACAGGTCTAGTTGCAAATCCAATAAATCCTGTTGGGAGAGATCATTTGGAAACTGCTTAGACATCGCTTGCTGCGAAGAAAACTTTGAGCCGGATTTTGATGGACGAGCGTCTGCAAGAGACAATGCATGCACCAACGAGTCATCCATTATACGGCAGATGAGAGGCTTGAAGTGGGTTGAGATGAGATCGAGCAAAAAAAACAAAAGGAGCCAGCCTCAGTTCGCTTCGGAAAATGTGGGAGCTCAACAACAGTAACGAGTAGTGCGTTCACCACCCATGCAGTTTCTCCGTGGGGGATTGATAATATCTCGTCGACCTTATCTCGGCGGCAAAATTTGGGGGTGTGGGTCTACCAACTGATATTGTTGGATCGACAACGTGGGAAAATAGGGGAGGGTATGACGTGTTTGATTGATGCTCTCTCTGCAGGTCTTATACCGCAGATCTGAATCATGTTCTCTGTCAAACTCTCCATATCATCTTTTCCAGAATTATTGCGAGCGTGAGAAGGCCACCAAGCGCGCCTGCGAAGGGGCACCACTCAATCGTAGCAAATCCCCAGCGTCACCCTCTTGGCACACAAAAGCAACTGCTCTTACAGAATTTTTTGCTTATAAATCGACTTTTATTTTTACGGCTCGATCACGCTCCGGGACAATTAACTTTGACTACTGCTCGTGTGGGGTACAGGAGGTGCTGTTACTTCCACGGTTCGAGATTACCGATCCTTTCTGGATGATATGTATCACATGCAACCAGCTGGACCTAGATGGTCGTCGTGTCCTTGCATAATCTTAAGGTTACATCTGATATCGCTTGCAATATTTGTGGAGGTTTTATCATAGGAGCAACGCCATGAGGATGAACAACTTTTCGTGCGCCTTCGTTCAACCAAAAGATGCATAACCGTTTTTTATTAAGGTTTGCTTCAGTCTATTATTGAAGTTTAGACTGCGTGTCTAAAGCCGACATCAAGCATCACTCACATGATGTTGGTTTGTCTCTTTTGTAGATCCCGGGCTCGCTGCTGCGTGTATACGCCTTTGTTGTTCAAGATAAAGTCTCGAATAGCTTCTCTGATGTGAAAAGCTCGTCTCCGTATGGTTATGCTGTTCAATATGGCCTATTGGTCAGAAGTCAAGGGGCTGATCTCACCATCCCTGACTAGACATACTCTGATAAAGCTAATACCCTCCGTTGTTTTTTCGCCATAGAAAATCTCCTGTGCATGAGGGATGTTTATGGATGGCTGTGCAGCTCGGATGCACGACTTGAGACAGTCCACCTTGAAACAAAATGCTTAAATCCGTGCGTCGTAAATCGTATAGGTCTCATAATATGAACGAGTCCTTGTTCGTCAAGCACGATTCGTCTGCTCGTGCAACAGCGGTGACGTAACATGACTGGAGCAATCACAAAAGCACGTCAAGAGAAAAATGTTAGACGGTTCCAAGACACATTTAGACTTCACTCAATTACTGTGTTTAAAATTCACATGCCTTCTCTTGTCGCACTATCTGATATCTTCTCAGAGCTATCCACAAGGAGACGTTTGTATCGATATGCTCAAAACTTGAAAACCTAAAATGACGTCATCGTCGGTCCGAATCGACTTCAGACGTGCAGGAAACAAGGCCCGTACTGTATTTTTTTGCAGCCCGCTCTTATCCTGAAACTGCTCCTGACATTCCAGCTATTGATCACCATGCCCTCAGCTGAAGTGTATTGTGCGATGGCCTTATCGGTACTCCGTTGTAAATACTCCGATGAGAGTGCTACGCACGTATCATGTGAAGGTTTGTCAAACTTCTCACTGCTAGACCTGCAATTCTAACCATAATCTTCTGATTTCGTAGAAGCCCTTCGCACCCGGTTGGAATCCACCATTAGTCCCCGTGCTCCATATATCCATTACTTTATCGCAAAATGCAAATCGCAAGGAATTAATTTAAAGAAGGGGGCTGGAGGGACACACTCCAAACAATTAGAAAAAGGCTTGCCTGCCGATTGGAACACTTCTGATGTAAGACACTTTCAATTGTTGGCCTATTGTTTCCGATTATCGCCTTCAAAGAGAAACGACACGATTATAGGGTTATTTGCGACTGGCGCAATACATGCATTGACGTCTTCTAAGGGTGTCAAAATGCATCATTTGCAGTGTATCGCCCGCCTCCCGCTCCATATTTTCTCCTGTCATTCCCCGCCAAAGTATCAGTCGGCTCGTGAACAAGATACACTTCGATCCAGACTTACTATCTTGATAGCAATAGTGGATGCAATTCCCTCACATCAATCGAAGATCTTTACTAATTGTTGTTTGCTTATTGTTATGTCACTCGCCAGGGAATCCAGGAACAGGAATGCATCTGAACCCGCGTCTACATCAGAATCCATCGTTAGTAGATTGAATTGGGATACAAGTGATGAGATTTCGAGATGGAGGCGCTATCGGGTCGGTCATTATCGTGAACTCATTGCTTTTTACATTTCGCTGGTGGCGTATACTGATAATGACCGACAGCATCTCTTGGCTATCCTAGTATGGTACGAGTGTCCCTTTTTGTTGTGTCTATTTAACAAGATGGTAGGGACATGAACGATGATTCATTGTGTGGTCTGAAGTCACAATCGAATGCACGAGATTCACTGTATTGGATTCAACTCCACAACATCACGCTAGTTTCCGATTTGGGACCCGTTCATCTTGCTGTTTGTGATGAAACCCGCGTTGCCTTGGTCACGATCTGGTGCGACCATAAAATTCATATTACACAGAGTCCACTTTATGTGGCTTTGATTGAGTGGTGCCCGAACATTCTGTGGTATGACTCTACTAGAGTACCCGGCCAGTCCCGTCGATCCTGGCGACTTGCGTACCCTCAAACAAGAGCTACTCATCCTTTGTTTGTATCTGCACCGATACCTCTCATTACGAGACCTCAAACCTGTCACTATACCTTGCTTATCCTTTTAAAGTTCTTCCCTGATAAGTATCCGAATCCGCTCAATACGGTAGTCACACTGACTATCACGCCTAGCCATTGGAATGCCTCTGACAAGAAGTGGACCTCCCAAAACGCCTCCAACGCGGGATTCATAACCAACCCTGCGATGTAAACCATCTGCAAGGCAGTATTTATCTTGCCGAGCAAACTGGGATGAACAGTATGTGTGGGTGTTCCTGCAATATCGAAAAACTTTTTCGTGGTAACTGGCGGGCTAAGACACTTGTATCGTTGGTGAAACGAGATCAAGCTCAACATGAGATCTCGTCCGAAAATCAAACCCGCAATCCAGAGAGGCATGGTGTGCGAATAAGCTAGCGCCACCGTACAAGTTGCCATAAGAAACTTATCGGCGAAAGGATCAAGAATAGAGCCCATTTGCGATTGCATATTGAACCTGCGCGCTATGAAACCATCAACAAAATCAGTTAAACAGGAGTACACGAATAGAATCAGCGCATACTTGACGTGCCCAACACCAATAAAGTATCCAATGAATGGCGTCGCGCCGATTCTCGTGAATGTCAACATATTGGGAATCGTCCATACCTTTGAAGTAGGGCCTGAGGCCGGTGTTGAAGTAGGAATACCGATGGAGGCCGTGTCTCTGTTCGGAATCGGCGCTTCAACAGGCAAGGGAGGCTTAAGAGGGATATGATTCTTGGGGATTGGTTTGAAATCATCCCGAGTGGAATAAGCAGCCTTCAACTGGAACCCGCATACCCCGAGGTGAGACCTTGATCGATACCGTTGTAGGCGACATGAGCTCTTGAAATTGCAAAGCAGCTGTCGCAGCACACCTATGGGAATGCGAAGGAACATTGTTACCGACGTAAGTTTTTCGCACCTCGCAAGTGAACTTCTGGAATGAGTGTTTTTTTATTTGTTAGCGAAGATCCCACAACCACCCGGGCCGAGGAAACAAAGCCTCGGCAATCCTGAGTATCCGCGGCTCATTCCCAACCTATGCCCATCGTTCAATCAAGTCCAAGTCCAACGCTTGTGGTATGGATAGTTGGTGTCAACGCAGCCCCGAACCTGCATCTTGACTCCCCACCATTGAAATCGAAGGCCGGCGGAAAAATTGTTAGCGCTGTCTTACTCTTTTTCAGTATTACGCCGCCATGTCACTTAAACTCCCACAAGTGCCTAATGCAGGTCTCTTCAAACAGGGATATCAGACTCATTCAAGTGCTGATGGCGCCACCATAAGAAACATCGAAGCAGTCCGTGAGGTGTCGTCGATCTTGTCAACTTCCATGGGCCCTTCTGGTCGCAACAAAATCATTGTCAATCGGTTGGGGAAGATCTTCATCACTAGTGATGCTGCTACTATGCTCAATGAATTGGAAATCGTACACCCCGCCGTCAAATTGTTGATTATGGCCTCAAAACAACAGGAGTTCGAGATGGGTGATTTCACAAACTTGGTTATCATTTTGGCCGGTGAGTTTTTGAACGTGGCCGAAAAGTTATTGATTTTGGGATTAAACGCCGCAGAGATCAGTCAGGGTTATAACTTGGCGGCGAAATTTGTTCTCCTGAAATTGGATGATTTGGTCGTCGAAACGGTCGAGTCCGTTATCGATGAGCTGGAGTTGCTCAAAGTAATCAAACCTGTCATCGCCGCAAAGCAATATGGCCTGGAAGATGTGATTTCTGATCTTGTTGTTGCTGCTGTCAAGTCCATCATCAACCCCAAATACCCCAAACTGTTCAATGTGGATGGGATCCGCGTCGTCAAAATCATGGGCTCATCGTTGGGCCAATCTCAAGTCATAAAGGGCATGGTATTCCCTCGTGAACCCGAGGGAACCATCAAAAATGTGGGTGAACGCGCCAAGGTTGTTGTATTCACCTGTCCCATCGATATATCCACTACAGAGACTAAGGGCACGGTGTTGTTGCATAACGCACAAGAAATGTTGGATTTCTCAAAGGGCGAGGAAGACCAGTTGGATCAAATGTGTCGCGAGATCTACGACTCGGGTGCACGCGTCATTATCGCTGGTAGCAATGTGGGTGAATTGGCATTACACTATTTCAACAAGTATAAGCTCTTGGTATTGCGTGTGCCTTCTAAATTCGACTTGAGACGTATCTGTCAAGTTTGTGGCGCCACTCCTCTCCCCCGTTTGGGTGCTCCCACTCCTGATGAAATGGGATCGATCGATGTCATTGAAACTAAAGAGATTGGTGGTGATCGTGTCACTGTGTTCAGACAAAGTGACACCTCTACTTCGCGCACAAGCACCATAATCATACGTGGTGCTACTCAAAACAACTTGGACGACATTGAGCGTGCCATCGATGACGGCGTAAACGCCGTTAAAGGGTTGATGAAAGATAGCCGCTTGTTACCCGGAGCCGGGGCCGTGGAAATCGAGTTGATCAAGTTGGTCACCCGCTATGGCGACTCCACCCCGGGTCTCACTCAGCTTGCGATCAAGCACTTTGCCAAAGCATTCGAGGTTGTGCCTCGCGTCTTGGCCGAGACTTCAGGCTTGGACCCCACTGAGATCTTGAGTAAATTATATGCGGCACACGCTGGCGATGACGGCCTCAGTATGGGGGTCGATGTTGACTCGGAAGAGTTGATTGATGTCAAGCTGGCAGGCATCTACGATTTGATTTCTTCCAAGAGGCTGGCCATTGAGTTGGCAGTGGAGGCTACAAATACCATTTTGTCGATCGATCAGATTATAATGGCGAAGCGCGCTGGTGGACCTCAAATGCCCAAACAGCCTCGCCCTGGAAATTGGGACCAGGACGATTAGTTTTCGTTTGTAGATTATAGCAGCAGTGCACGAGCAGAGTATATTTTGCATAGTATGTAGTGTAATTCGAGCCGGACCTAGCCATTGCTTTTACCGATTTCAATGAATGATGCGACCATGCCATGGTCCTTATTCCCACACGCGTCCTCCACGCCCCCGCTCACATCAAAACCGAGAATGTTTCGAACTTTTGCGGCATCAGCTAAATTGTCTGGCGTAAGACCGCCGGCTAGTATGAAACGGCCAAACCCCATTTCTTTATCCACGACGTCCCAATCAATTACTTTGCCCTCACCACCTGCTTCAGAGTCCAAAAGCTGGAGGGCAACGTTCTTGTTCGAGACAAATCCGTTTAAATCGCTTTGAGCCTGGGAAATATCTTGAGGCACCACGTATCGACTGATAGTGCCATAACCGAGTTTATGAGCTGCTTCAGTGAACACCAACTTATCCTCACTGCCATGTAACTGTATAAAGTCAATGCCAACCAGCTGTGCTGTCTGTAGAACAAATTCCAAGTCCTGATTCCGGAAAACGCCGACCAAAAAAGGGCCATTTTCAATCAACAACTTTGATAAAGCAGTAGAGTATGAGCTGGATGAAGTATGCTGCTGCTTGGCAAGCTCCGCTTGTATGTCAGAGATCGTTGGAAACGATGATTTTTTCTTGGTTCGCTCGGCTTTCGCCTTGAGCGATATCTGACGGACTATATCGTGGTTCGCTGTTCGCACTCTACCGGGGACTAGTATTGCTCCCAAAAGATCTGCGCCGGCCTCAATAGCATGTTCGGCCGCTTCCACCGTCTTCAACCCACAGATTTTCACCACTTTAGTCATTATTACAAAAATGTGGGCACGAACTTGGTTCGAATGTGAGCGTTCCGACCGAAAAAAAGCCAGCTGAGCCTGCTTTGACTTGCATCCAGGAGGTACTTATCTAGAACTTTTGACAGATCTATACAGGGTTATTGGTATGGCTCGTGATTTTTGGACATAGCACCATTCACTGTAGGAGAATAACGCCGTTCTACGGAATCGTCTACAAACTTGTCTCTCCTCAATCGTTATCTTTGCGGAACAATTTCCCGAAATTTCTGAAATTCTCGTTCAATTTGTTGACTTGATTTTCGCCATTCCATGCAAAGTCTCGTAGATTCCTCTCCAAGTTGTTTATAGGTTTCCCCGTGGCCTTTTGTTGCTTCGAATCGTTTTTTGTTGGTCTCATGGTAGGCTCGGCTACCTCGTCAAGACATGCAAGGAATGGCTGCAGGTCGGCGAGGATGAGATCCGTAGCATCCACTTTGGCGATGAATCGGGCCAGGCATCGGGCACTGTCGACCCCACCGATCAATTGCAAGACATTTCCAAAATTCGTGAGCAGCTTGTCGCCAATAAGCTCGAAGTACTTTTCAATAAATTGATCGACTGGGTCTGTTGGATTCAAGAGCAACGATAAAAGATTTTGGAGGTGCGAAAATTGAGAGAGTACGTATCGCTCATAGGGCTTAGATACTGTGAGAGTGGCGTGGCTAGGATCTTCCACGTAGTTGGCGTCGCTATAGGATAGGAACAGTAACGCAAACTGCTTAAGACTATCGATGTCGTGCTGGATCTGAGTGATGCTTTTCTCGTCAAGAGGCTTTACCGACTTGAGAGTGCTTCCTATAGCATGCACTAGACATTCCACGAGCTTATCGCAGAAGTTGCGGGCGTAACTATCGCGAATGATAAGCGGGAGAATCACTCGTATATTGTCACCCACTATGAGCTTTGTATCCTCCATGTATCCGGAAACAGATAGGGCCGAATCGATGCTGTTCCAATTATAATTTGCAAGCTGCCGCCAGCAAGGTTTCAAATCGTGTGAAACCTTGAAAAGCAAGCTCGATATCGATTTGGTGATTAGTTTGTAATATGCATCACGGACCGAATCGAAAGACGGCAAGTCTTCCTCGAATTGAGGTTTGATTGATTTGTGGAAACGCTCTTGCAAGTCATCGATATTGCTCAAAACGTAATCGGCACTGTTAAGTAACATGGTAAGGTACTTGAGAGGTTCCATGAAATTGGACTTGCCCAATTTATCACCTGGAACGGTGAAATCTCGTTCGATATTGGCAGAAGCAATTGGAGCCAAGATTCTATTGTGGAATTCCAACAAAAACGTGAGGAAAAGCCTACACAAGTTTGTGAGCACCTCACCATTGCTCATCTTGAGGAGGTTTGTCAAAATCTTCTGAAACGCTTTGAATAGCTCGGGTGATGACACGGCGATATTGGGGATATTATTACTTTTGAGAAAGACTGCAAGGTCATCGGCATCTTTCAATTCAGGAGGGATTTGCGACATACCGGCAAACTCCCGCATCAAATCTCTCAATCCCTTCTCTTGGTCTTTCACCCATACGAGTAGATATGGCTCAAAAACAACTGAGAGAGTGTGGTTGAAGGAAGGATCGTTCAAAGTCTCAACCAAGTACTTCTCGAACTCGAGTGTGAATGATAACGAATCTGAGATAAGAGCGGGAGAGCAAGGCTTGGAAGAAAGTAACTTTGATAGACTTTGACTTGTTTTTTGACAGAAGACTTTGGTAATGGCAGTATCGATCTTCCATTCGGAGGGGAAGTTTTGCATATACTGTTGTCGAATAAGGGCGAGCGTGTTTTTGTAGTACGTATACCTCCGGTTCAAGTTATCGAGACTGCCTGCTTCACCAAAATCACTGAAGATACTGTTTATATCTGTAAGTTGCGAGGCGAAAAAGGCACTGAGGAGATCGTCCTTTAATTTCAGATCTATGAGCTCAAGGATTCGGCATCCAAATTGTAATTGCGTAGGGTCCTGTTTCGCGCCTCGTCCGTTTGAGCTTGTGAGATCCTCAAAGTCGAGTTGTATATCTTTTACCAACTTATTTTGGATATTTTGGATTGTCAAGTATATCTGATTGATCTCCTCTATGGCCTTGTATGGTGTGAAAAAGGCCAAGAATCCTTTCACTACGCTAAGATCTTGGAAGATCTCCTTGTAGTTATGGGTCAGAGCCGCCTCCGCCAACGTGCTATAAGCATTCACCAACATCTGTAAACGCTTCAATATCGTCATTGACAAAACAAGGTTCTTTTTCCCATTGTCAAGAACTTGGATAGAACTTGTCATCTCGTGTATGACTTCCTTGGTATTGTTTGCGTCTGCCTTGGTACTTTTCAATAGCGTCAACATCTCTTGTGTATCTGCGTATATATCGGGAGCCTTCGTAGCGTCGAAACGGGAAATGCCTTCATGGACTTCCCGCGCTACTCGATGTTTGCTGTCATTGATGTATAACAAGAGTGACGAAAGTTCATTGAGCGAATCTGGATCACTGAAAATCTCATGAAGATGATGGCTGGGATTATAATTAGGTGAAAACATGGCCGTTCAAGTCCCTGTCGTGTTCGCTACCCACAATAAAGTTGTGTGACTAAAGATCTCGAAAAGGACTATCGCAGGAGTCGAACTGATGATTAATATTTCATCTCTAGATTCAGATGTCACGTGAGTGCTTTGATCAGTAGATTTGCTAGCAGTAGTCCAATAAGGACAGAGCATGTTATGAGAATCGTACGGCGTGTTGCGATCATGAGCAGGGAAACACTTTGACTTTTACGCGGATTCCACGGAATTTATGAATGTCGTGCGGACATTACGATTGCGTCGCTTATCCCCGCTTCCAATCACTGCCTATATCATTTCGATAGCACTTACGTTGGACGGCAGGGATAGCCGGTAACCTCTCAGCCTAAATACAAGGGCTATTGATTTTCTGCTTCAAGATCGACCCAATGTACAAGTCATTTTTGTAATTGCTTGGATGAGAGTCTTGTCGTTACTACGTAGAGAATAATTGCACTGTGTTAAAACATCCGAGCACTTATCCCGAGAATTCCATGATGAGTCGGAATCCGGAACCAGAGATTCCGCGCGGCAACGATATTCTTGGATACTCGATAGAAGTACCACATGACCTGACACCATCGCATTTATAATCTGGTCACAGCTATTGGGAACATAAAAATTCCCCGCGTTTGAGAAAATCCCGTGATAGTAGCCTAAATTCATGGACTATTTGAAAGTTCAATACCAACAGCCATCAAGCCATAAGAATTCGATCTACCTGGGCTCACCAAGTAGTTCACGTTCAAGCTGGTAATGGGTCCTGCGACACGGCTTTGCCTCGAAGTCGCGTCTGTTTTTGTTATCCCCAAGAGGAGTGGCACCCGCTCATATCCGGCCTGCCACAGAAACGGATTCCACGTGACCAGCCTGTTGTTCTCTGGTGGGCTTGAAGAAGGAATAGTACGCTTAAACAAGTATCTACTACGCCGATCTACGGGGCAATGTTCGTCGATTTTCAGTATGCAATAATCGCTGTGGCTGCTAGAATAGAATCAGTAGATTCAGCCTGCCTCAAATCTCAATATGGCAGGACGTAAGCACGATCATGTGGTGGGGGTCCGAAATTATTTTGTCCTTCCGTAAACAGATTCCTATTCGAAATAATAGGTAGGCAAAGACAAATGCGGTCCAGGCGGTTCAAAATCACCACTAGAAAACGCACCCCTAGTCCTGTTTCGTTCGTGGCCACCTGCAGTGTACTTGAGGTCCCTTGTCCGGAAGCCTGTGCCCTGCCTCCTACCCTCTCCTTTCCTCTTTCTTTTCACGTTCCTCAACGTCTAGTTGTCTTGGCGCATCTGCGGCATTGATTTTCACACTAGACCCTTTAGTCATCGGATTTCACTCTTTGATCACTTACATCGCTAGCCTGTTTCTCTTGTCGCCCTTCCAACGGTATCCTGGCACATTTAACATATCATCATGAAGGATCATAAGTCCCCCTTCCGTCTCCTTTCCAAAAGGAAGCGCGCTCGCGAAGCTGACATCTCGGCGGCTAGTGCTGATTCGAAACTCCTGGCAGGAAGTAATCTGTCTATCCAGCAGCACGTTTCGTCTTCCTCGCACGAAGGCAACTCTGAGGTAAATCCCCAACTCGACGGAACCCCAAATCTCAATTATGAGAACGGAAGGGAAACCCCGCTTTTGAACATGGGTGATGAGGACGTTCTGAATACCGCCCTTTGGAGACGCTTTCGACTCTCGGATTCCCCGTTTCCGCGCTATAGGCACGCTGCCTCCCTGATATCCAATGAGCAAGATGACGTGTTTGTGATGGGCGGTCTCAAAGATGGCCTGGTTTTTGGTGATGCCTGGAAAATTTCCCCCACACTTGACACTTCCGGCAAGATCACAGGCTATGGCGCCAGCATAATCGATGTTGCGAATCTAAATAATCCCCCGGCCCGCGTGGGCCATGCGGCAGTTTTATGCGGAAACGCATTCATCGTATATGGCGGAGATACGGTGGATACGGACTTTAATGGCTTCCCTGACAACAACTTTTACCTATTCAACACAAGCAACTGCAAGTATACTATCCCCAGTCATATCCTTAATAAGCCCAATGGTCGATACGGGCACAAGATCGCCGTGGTCCTGTTGACGGCCACGTCACTGCGTCTCTACCTTTTCGGAGGTCAATTGGAGGACTTGGTATTCAATGAGCTCTACTATTTTGAGCTCAACTCATTCAAATCACCCCTGGCATCTTGGATATTGGCTGATCCCGCCAAAAACTTTAAACCGCCCGCCGTCACCAATCACTCAATGCTGGTCTACAACAATAGCCTATACGCTTTTGGTGGTGTTTACAATAACGAGCGGGTGTCTAATGATTTGTGGTGTTATACTCCCTCTGAGAACAAATGGCTGCAAATTGTCACCAAGGGCTCATTGCCTCCGCCTGTTAACGAACACTCGGCGTGTCTTGTCAACGACCACTTGTACGTTTATGGAGGGAATGACTTTAACGGCACAATATTCGATACGCTTCATGTGCTCGACTTTCCGTCGATGACATGGCACAAGATCGAGACCATTCAAGATGGGCCTGGCGCCCGATGCGGCCATTCCATGACTTTTTTGCCCCGTCATAATAAGGTGGTTGTGATGGGGGGCAACCGCAACGATTTTGTCGAATCGGATCACACCAGCACCGATGATTCTGATGAGAAAAAGGTTGGTGGAACAGGTACCTATATTTTTGAACTCGATGTGGGAGCGGTCACTCGCAGTATGCACGAAGAATCAAGTGAAAAGGCGGTACTAGTATCAGTATCTCCTAGCAGGAAAGCCAAGCTCGTTCAGTCTTCTACCCCCGGGTCAAGCATGAATCCAGAGGCAATTGGCGCTCTGCAAATACTTTCCCCAGAGTCACCGGCTCCTGAGCGTGAACCCAATGGTGTTATTGAGTCTCAAGAGAAAGAAAGAGATCTCGGACCCGTACTCAGTGGTAACGATGTCGAATCACCCCAAAAAGATGTTGATCGCAAATTGCAAAATGGTCACATATCGCCGCCACTGCGCGCCATGGCACAGCCGGGGCATGCCTCCACCCTTGTGAACGAGCCAGACACTTTTAAAACTCCCACCGCATCTCCTAATACCCCTACAAGCAAATTCTTTTCCTCGGTCAAGAGCAGAGATTCGAACAATGCCGAGCTCAAGAATCTGATATTAGCCTTGAAACAAGAATTGGAGCAGTTGAAAGTCACTGCTGTTAAACAGATGGAGATTGCCTCTACCAAGATTCGGTTGATGCAGCAGGAACAAGAAGAGTCGCTCAAAGCAGCTGCGCAAGATAGGAAGGAACTCAAGTCTCAGTTGCGTGCACAAAAGTCGAACGTCGGTGCGGCATCAGACCGTGGGGTCGCAGATACGCCAGTGGACGAAAGCGTGTGGAGCACGTACACCTTGCAGAACCAGGTTCTTTACCTAAGAGCGCAAAACAACAAGCTTGAGCTGCAGCTCGCTGAAGTTTGCCCTTTTATGGAGAAGCAAGTGAATGAAGCATGTCATTTTGAGCAATTGTTCGCCAAGCAAGAGGAGCAGCATGCACTTTTGGCGTCTCGTTTGGTCGACCAGCTAGACCTCAAGGCCGAGGCTGCACAGTGGAAAGCAAAGTACCAACAATTGCTGGAGGAACACGATACTCTCAAGTCTCTCAAGTCCCGTCCCGAAACCGCTCTGACTTCGCAGTGCTTGGCCCAATTGGTATCATCATGGCAAGGCGCCCTCGAGCATATTTCCGCCAGATCAACCAACGACACCCAAAGCGGGCTTGATTTGTTGCACAAGCAAATTGAAGATTTAACAATTGCGGGGAAAGAAGGTGAGTTGCGTTCAAAGCAGGAGATTTCGGCATTGAAGGCGGTCGTCGAATCAAAAGATGTAGCGATCAAGACTCATGAGTCAAAGTATCGCGAGGCCCTCCAGTCGGTGAAAAGCACAAGCAAGGCCTTGAAAATCAACGAAGACGCCATGTCCAGCCAAAAGGCTCTACTTGAAAAGTTGGCAAAGGAAAACAATGAATTACGACTTTATAAAAAGGCGCGCCAGGGCAATAGCCGCCAGTCGTCGCGCAACGCGCTGCCGATCCTCGCTGGCGCTGCTGCGACCAGTGTTGAGTCTCCTGAACCCCGCTCCTCTGCGCCGGAAAATGTAAACTCCTCCGACAATGATAGCGACGATGCCGACGTTTCCCGTGCACACTATAATATGCGTCTCAAGGACTTGGAGGCAGATGCCTATATTTTGAAGAAGGAGCGAGACCTTTTGAAGGACAAGGTCGCCGAGCTTGAAAAACAACAGTACTTGATGCAAGCTAGTTCAAAGGAGTAGCGTGTTTGTTTCCAGAGATCACCTCTATAGTCTATTAAACGTACCAAACGATGCATTGTGCAGTTGTTATGTGTGTGTGCTCAGAGGATATCTTTATAGTCTATTGAACGTACGAAACGATGCATTGTGCAGCTTTATGTGTGTATGCTCAGAGGATATCTTTATAGTCTATTAAATACGAACTGATGCATTGTGAAGCCCTATGTATGTATGCTTTCAGAATTGGCGACGGTGGACGCAAAGTATTGGGGCACGGAGTCGGCATCGGCGGGGTCCGGATGCAGAAAGAAATGGAAATCGTCTTGGGCCGGCGCAGGCAGTGCCTCCGGACTATGGGTGCCGATCCGAAGCAGAGCGTCGGCTGCGGTATCACAAGTCAAGATCGATTGGGTCTGGAAATTGTCGGTGGGACCATGAGCGTGTGCATCCATGCTGGCAATGCTCGCGGAGGCGCCAGCGCCACATCCGCGATCAAACACCTCGATATCGGGCGGGGCAGAAGGCATCAAGCTTGACTCGTAGGCGCGCACGCGTTCCTTCTCGGTCAATGACTGCAGCTGTGGCATCTCCATAAGAGGCACCGGAATGTTCCTGGGAGATTCTGTTTGCGAGTACGACGGTCGTTCGTGATAGCCGGGAGAGTCTGCTTCTGGAGGGTATAAGGCCGCAGTAACTGCGGGAGGCGCTTCGACACTCGGTAATGGCGATGTCAGTGCTGGACTATTTGCAGCAGGCGGCAGGTCCAGGCGGTGGGTACCAATAACCACTTCGGTGCTAAGCTGCAAGAATTTGCGCAGCCGCTTCAATCTGTCGGTATTGATGAATTCTTGACGAGCTTTCAGCTCAGACAGAGATGTATTGTGAGGTACCATTGACAGAATCCCGAAATCCAGGTCAGGTCCACTGACTCTCGACTCGATTGCGATCAGTTTGCCCAGCAAATTGATGAGCACCTCAACAAAGTACGAGAAACTGACTAGGGGACATCCGGCGATGGTGGGGAACGCATCCGCGGGCACTCGCATGCTGGTTCGCACTTGCAGCTCGAGGGTCAGAGGATCAATGTACATTGGAAGGATCAGTTGCAGCAAATCCTTTCTAAAGATATCAGGGCCGGTATCACCGTCAGATCCAATGCGACATACCCTGACGAGAGTTATAATCACGCCATTGAGATCATGTATTTTCTTGATATGATTGATAGTGAGCTGAATGGGCAAAAGCTCGCCTCGCAAATAACCCCTCTGTGGAATTTCTAGACAAACCAGAATATGATTGCTTGAAGGAGGCGATGCAGTTGCTTGGCGATTGATAAATACGGCAGGCCCCAAATGAGTTGATGTGGCGTTTGCATGGCTACATGCGGAGGTGGTTGATATTGCGGATGAAGGCTGGGCCACGGCGGATGCAGTTGCGCTTGAAAGATTCGACAGAGTTCTGGTGATCAAGGGTCCGACCTCGGAAGTGGCGTCACCCAATATCGACGCAGCCAGTCTCGCATCGTGATCTCCTGCGTTCATGTATAGGGAGGAGTTACCCGATTGAGTACGTAAGAGGCCGTTTGAGCGATTATTGCGTAGAATGAGGCGTTTCGCGGTTGCAGGGGCGAGTTTCGATACATCAATGGGACAAACTAAAGTGATTAGACGCTCTGTGGTAAGCGGAGGATTCCGTAGAGTAGGGGCCTTAATTGCACGAGCTCCTGATCCGGCGGGCGACACATCCAAAGCAGAAGACGTATCCATGGGTGATGACCCGGCAGATTGACTCAGCAGACTCGGCGATGAGACATAAGAAGATGCATTACCCATACATGCACGAAGAACATAAGTGATGGAGCCCTTACCAAAGTCCAACGAAGTGAAGACCCTTTTAGTTGGAAGTTTGACAACAAAAGGAAATCGATGTTCGCCGACGTTGAGACCGTTTGCAAGTTCGTGTTGATCCGTAACGTCGTGGCTCGGTCCATAGATCTGGACGGTATGATTGAATAGAGTTTTCTGACTTGGCCTCAACTTTGCATACGACGCAGATGAGTTGATTTTGACATGGCCAATGAGGGAAAGGGTAATGACGATATTAGCAACATTTCGCTTTGACGCGACGATAATGCGGCCTGAGATCTCGTCCCCAGGAGCCCATGAGGCATGAGGAGAGTCCAACTGCATGTAGAAGTCATCGATAGAGGCTGAAGATAAACGGGCCGAGGATGAAGAAGATGGACCACGGTCTGAAGAGTGCGGCAGAAAGATAGATGCCGACGGGAGGATGCGAGAGACTACTCTCCGCATGATCGAAGTAATGCAAATAAAATGAGAGTGCTTGGATTACGGAGAGAAATCAGGTCGTTTATAAATGCAAAGAAGCGAGAGGAATGAGTGACATACAAATTGCGGTTGTGGGATTCGTGAGGGCCGGAAACGGTTCCGCGCTATAGGAACGAGCAGTTACGTAAACGCGACGATTAGTTAATCCTCAGATTGGAGGCGTTTGAGTCGTGAGTTAACATTAGCCTTTAGCTTTTTTCGACTAAATTTTAAGGTTTCCCAAGCGTCTGCGAGGGGAAGAAGACCAGTCCAGTAGTGAAGGGAGTGCTGCCCCGGATTTCCCGTTACTTTGTTTGATTTAATTTGTTCGTTTTTAGCGCTCTTGGCATTTTTGTCAGGGGAAGGTGCCAGGAATATTTTCGGGTGTGCGTGCATTCGGGTGGGCGGGGGTGCGTGTGGGCATGCGGCCGTTGGTTTGGTGGTGGAGCTTCGTTGTGATTCCGAGAAACTCCGAGGAGATTTTGAACTGGGGGCCATTCCCAAGGATTTCAATGTTGGACTGGTGTGAAGACTTGGGCGTAGAGCATCCATGAACGTGAACTTGGCTTTCATCAAGATTGTAGAGATTGTCCATTCTGTCAATAGTCAAAACCGCATCCGACTGAAAGACGACACAAGATCCTTGATCATTTCTGTTTCGTCTGGAATCTCTTTCTAGGCTGTCATACTTTTTTGCGCTATGTCACGGCTTCACCCGCCACGTTGTGTTTTCAGCAATGTCAAATGATTCTTGTGTGTTGCGCTCCAATTCCTAAAACTCAATTCTTCCCATCAACCAAGGCGTTCTTATGTGACACTTGTATTCAGTGTTGGTCATTTTCGTAAACACACGCTTAGAAGCTCTCTAGATTCCGCGTACCTCTTCACCGGAGTCATCACACACATCTCGTGTGCTTCGCTCGCCGTCGAAAGGTTACAAAATCCATATTCCTTCGGAGGCCGGAGGCCGCTTCAAGTGAAACATTACTCGGCTCACGGTTCAAGTGAAACATTACTCGGCTTACGGTTCAAGGGGGAGAAAAAGGTACCAAAGGTACCTAAGGTACCGATTGGCGGGTATCGGTTTTCGCTTATCGAATCACCCAGTCTTGGCATCAGGAGATTTTTAGGTACATGCGTCATTTACGAATTGAGCCGAGACACAATTCTGACTGCAAATTCTCGATCTGGATTGCGACCTTGTCTGGGGATTCGAGTTTGTCGTGTTGGATAATGATGATTGTGGCACATGCTTGTAAAATATTTTGAGAAGTCACTTATGTCAATGCTGGTCAATTGTCTTAGACGACATGAGCTACGCGTGGAACTTCTTGAAAGTCACGGCTCGGAGCTGATATACTAACGGAAATCGGCACCTGGATCACGATCGATTCGGACCGAATCAGGTGTTAAAAGAGCAACGTCGTGGCGTCGCATCGGGAAATAGTGTTTTACGGCGATCTAGGCCCTCGTATAACTTTTACCCTCTCTCAACGTTTGTCTTCCGCGCGCCAAAAACATCTCGTGTTTTCTTCATTGTGTAAGGCAGAAGTGTTCGATCGAACATGGCGCATTCCAGATAAAAATGATGATATTTCGATTTCACCACAAAATGAACCGTCAATGTTGCAAACTGAAATCCCCAAAGATCTATATCACATTCCTCGTACGTATGAAGCATCGAGAAATTGCTCACTTGTTTCAATCACTTTCCATTCTGATTGAGGTTCGATTTGATGGGGGTTGGTCGAAAACCTCCCACTTAGGACTTTGTCATTAATCGATAATTTTTTGGTGTTTCCGTTATATTCCAAACTCAATGCAAAGTCTATTCATTGGGTGATACTCGATTTATATTTTAATGTACAAGGAGACTCAGTCTCGCACTATCTAGTCAAAGGTCTTCTTCACACCAGCAAACTCCGCTGAGTTGGGTCCAGAGCGAGGGGCGGAGTCGTTGAAGCCTCCACGGCCGCCACGGC